>JARYGA010052171.1:0-42805 GCA_030545235.1 Helianthus tuberosus | reverse complement strand
TCAACTCCTCGAAAGCTATTTGTGCTTGGTTATTCCAACCTAATGCATCTTTATTAAGCAACAAAGTTAGGGGCTTTGCTATGATTCCAAATGATTTATGAAACGCCTATAATATCCCGCAAAGTCCCAAGAAGCCTCTTAATTGCTTAAGATTCTTAGGTACTGGCCAACTTTTGATGGCCTCAATCTTTGAAAGATCGTACTAACTCCTTCCCCGAAAAAAATATTCCCCAGGTATTCCACCGCTTGACCACTAAAGGTGCATTTACTTTCTTTTACAAACAGTTGGTGTTTCCTCAGAAGTAGAAAAACTTCAGTCCAGTGTTCTAAGTGTTGCTTATGGTCTTTGCTGTACACAAGAATGCCATCAAGAAAAACGAGAACACACTTTCTGAGTAATGGTCAAAAAAACATGGTTCATAAGAGCTTGGAATGTTGCTTGAGCGTTGGTAAGGCCAAAAGGCATCACCAAAAACTCATAATGGCCCTCATGTGTTCTAAAAGCTATTTTAGCTATATCATCCGGACACATTCGAACTTGATGATACTCGGATCTAAGATCCAACTTAGAAAACATTGTTGATTGGCCCAACTCATCTAACAATTCCTCGATCAACAGTTTAGGAAACTTGTTCTTGATAGTTGCATCATTTAGTTTTCTATAATCCATACACATCCTCCATTGGGCATCTTTTTTTCTTTATGAACACATGTGGTTCAACAAAGTCACTGCAAATCTCCCTAATCACGCTAGTTTCCATGAGTTCTCTGGTCATTTTTTCAATAATATCCTTCTGCATGCGTGATTATGTGATGTTTTGTTCATGCGTGATTATATGTGTTGTTCATGCGTGATTATGTGATGTTCGATCATGCGTTTTTATGGTTTTGAGTTTTATAACATGTGTAATTTACTCGCCTACGCTTCACACGTTATGGGGCTCTTGTACATTAACTGGCCCATACACACACACACACACACACACATATATATATATAGGGTGAGAATCCTGAGAAACCAGCATTTATGGCGAGAATCACAAGAACTGATCTGAACACAAACAAAACTACTTAAAAAGCTTTAAAAACACACATTTTTAAAATAAAAAAATTGTTTTATTAAAATCACAACATTTTATTAATACTTTTTTTGAATTTTTTTATTAACAAAAAGTCATGATTTTAAAGTAAAAAATTAAAAAAAGAATTTAATTAATTTTTTTTAGCATTTAGCTTTAGGGTTTAGTTTTTAGTATTTAGCTTGGGTGGAGGTGGAGTGGGTGGGGGTTTAGTTTTTTGGTAGGTAGGGGGGGGGGGGTTAAGGGTTTTTTTTAGGTTTTTGAGGGATGGATGGTGGGGATTAGATTTTTGGGGGTGATGGGGGTGGGGGGGTTAGGTTTTTGGTGCGGTATAGTTTTATTTTAGTGGGGTGGGGGTTTAGGTTTTTGGGTAATGGTTGGGTGGTGGGTTTATTGTTTGTTTTGGAATTATTTTGTTTGTGTTCACACTAGTTTTGTGATTCTATCCTTAAAGCTAGATCTCACAGGAACCTTACCCTATATATATATATATATGTGTGTGTGTGTGTGTGTGTATATATATGTGTATATATATGTATGTATATATATATATATATATGTATGTATGTATGTATACATGTATGTATACACATATATATATACACACACACATATATATACATATATATACACATATGTATATATATATATACACATATATATATACACACACACATATATATATATATATATATATGTATGTATATATATATATATATGTATGGGGCTTGGCTATATAAGAAACTCTATCTTTTTAAGAAAACTTAGCAAACCCATTGTCAACCATTGATTAGCTTCCATCAAACTTGATCAATGGCTATGATAATTTTGGTATGAATAAAATTAAAAAGAAATGAATTAACTGCCATTAGTACAAGTGAAGGGCATTTTCGGAAGTGAACAAACACATTGGAAAACAAAAATCACTGCCATGCAGTAGCCATCTAATCAAGAACTGCCCACCAAATTCAAATTTTTTTCTTCTTCATCTTCAACACAGTATACTCATTACTCCCCTGTTCATGTTTCTCTCTCATCAAAACAAACATCGAAACGTACTTCTCAAACCCTAACACAGGAGCCGATAGTGTCGATCTTGCTCAAATGAGGAAATCCTTCATAATCTTGTCGTCATCGGTTAAGCTGAAACGATTAAGGAAGATTAAGAGTTCAATTCAAAGGTTAGTTGTTGTAATCGGTCATGTAAAAGGAGGTTTTGTTCAATCGATTTATCGAAAAATGGCAACTGAGTTTGTTTTGTTTTATATATGTAGGACTTCGAGACCCATTTTAGGGCAAAAAAGGGCTGATAGCCGTAGTGTTGTGATTATCTCCGACGAACCCAAGGCAGGACCTTCCATTCAACAATCTGTCTTTGGTCTGACCCAAAGGGAGTTAGGTAAGAATTGATATGTCTATGAACCTTGAACATAGTTGAAGGTGATGTATATAGGTATAGTGTGTTGGATTAGAAATTGTTCATAAAAGAATTTTTTTTTGGCTGCGTTGCAGTGTATGATGATACCGATAGTGGGTCACCAAGCCATGGGAAACGACGGAAAACGGGTAACGGTTAACCAGTAATATTGTGTATAATTTGTGTAATTTGTTGTTGGAGTAATCGTTTTCGTTACTAATTTATCAGGGCGTAATGAAGGTTGTGTGGAAAGCAAACGGGGACATACCAAAAATCACAAGGGTAAGTGCCTTTGGTTACAATAGTGGGTATTTGCGTATCCAGTTTAACCTGAGTAACATGTGTTAAACTGTAGGGAAGAAAAGCATGGCCGTGGATAGTTCTGGCTATGGAAATAAAAGAAAACGTGGTTAGTTAAATATTATTGGCTTTGATTAACATGTGTTAATTGGGCTGACCTTGAAATTTCCCTAACATGTGTTAATTGGCATAAAACGTTATTTCAGTAAGTAGGGCAGATGTGACGGATACATCGAAGGGTGGAACGTTAAGGACAAAAAAGAAGAAGGATTCGGAGGACAATGTGAAAGGTGAAGCAGGGAAGCCAAAGGTAGTTGGTAACAAACAGGAAAAGGTTCCGAAAGCCCGTAAGCGAGCAAAGAAGGATGAATTTCCGGGAATAAGGACAAGATCCTCACCACTGCAGTTTTATAAGTGTGTACGGGCATTGACAGACCAACAACGTGAGGCCGTCAGGGGAATGGGTTTTGGTCGTTTGCTTACTTTCAGCGTTGATGGGTTACCGGCTAAGTTAGGGTATTTTGTTGTGGACAATTTTAAACCCGATAAGATGGTGATATGTACGCCTGCTGGTGATATCAAAGTGAACAGGAAAGTGATACATAAGTTATTAGGGATTCCGACTGGTGGACAAAAGATTAGTTCGATTGATAAGCTGCCGATGCTGATTGACGCCGTTGTGGATTGGAGGGCGAGATACCCGGGTGTAATGGTGCCTCCAACAAAGATGGTGAAAATGATAGATGAGTCCGATGGCGAAGACAGTTTTGATTTCCGTATGGATTTTGTAATGTGTTTTGTGGCAGTGCTGGTTGACTGTCATAAACAAAGTTGTTTATGGGAAGAAATCTTGGAGTATCTGGACGACGAAATGGACTTTGCAACATTAGACTGGTGTGACCTGGTGGTAGATAAGTTGAAAACTTGCAAAGATACCTGGGATCGGCTTGACCCACAAAGTTTCTTCGTTGGTCCTCTCACGATTCTGATGGCAAGTGAAATTTATTTATTTGGGATAATTAACATGTGTTAATATACTGGCTTGTTTTCGGGCTGAACCGATCGTTGTTTGTTGTAGTTGTTGTACGTTGATAGCATTGAGTGCACAGGGATGGAGGTAGACAAAGCGGTGTGTCCTTTAGCTTTCTGGAACTTGAAAAGATTGCGAGAGAGAGAAAGGCTTGAAATACTTGCTGGTGGGTTTGGTCTGGGACAGTTTAAAGGATTAACACTCCCAAGAAACTATAACGTGTAATACTGGGCAAGTAAGGAGGTATAGTTATATGCACTAACATGTGTTTTTTACAATTAGTATATAATCTTGGAATCAAAAGGTTGAAAAAGTTTTTTCAACAGGAGAGGTTGATGATGGTACGACAACTAATTAATGTGACAAAGAAGAACAAAATCAAAATAGAGGGTATGTTAGAATCTCTGTGGGTGGAGAGCCCTGACGACGAGGAAGTACAAACGTTGAAGGCAATGTATGAAAGTATGTTTGAACAGAAAGGCTATGAAAGTAAAGATCACGATAAAGCGGTAGATTTAGCGTCGGAGAGGATCAACGAGGTGTTGGGTCATTTGAAAAATGATGAAAGAATTCATATTAACGAGGGAGAGAACGTTGGTTAGTAACTGTCATTCTTTCTGTTATTTAGTTTAATAATGTGGAATACATTTACCGATGTGCAACGATTTCGTAGGGAATGGCGTGGATGACGATTTTTCAGATGGGTCGCCAATAGCTAGCCTGTACAGGAAGTCACTTAATCGGCAAAACAAAAAAATCAGTGAAAGTAGATTGAAAGAAGTAGGATCTTCAGCCATAGACTTTCATGCCCCGGAAGGTGCGGTGATAATGTTTCTGAAATGTACACTCAGCCCTATATATATGTGATACCTGTTGTGTTGGTTATCATTCTTAAATGATCACTGTAACACATTTTACTGTTTTGCAAACTGTATTGATTGACATATGTTGGGGTTGCAGCTGATGTTGCGGGCCAAACAAGCGTAGATGAAGGTGGAAAAGAGTATGCTGAAAAGATGGAAGATGGTGGAAAATCGGTACAGGTGAGGAGATCTGCTCGACTAGGGAAGTTAAAGCATGTTAGTGAGATAGAAGAAGCCTATGTGACCCCAAAAAGACGTAAGACAAATATAAAATTTGGTGGACCAGACACGGATGGTGGTAAAGAAACAGGTAAATTGTTACATGTATTACCATTTTAAGAGTATGCTTATTGCGCGAAAAAAGTTTATGTCCCTGTAATATAGGTATTGGACGGAAATGTGTAGTGTAACACATGTTAATGTGATAACGATCGCATAATTTAACATTTATTGTGGTTGCAGCTGATGTTGCGGGGGAATCAAGCATACCTGATGATGGAACAGAGTGTACCGGAGCGTTGGAAGATGGTGGTATGTCGTTGCGGGTAAGGAGATCTCCTCGACTGAAGAAGTTAAAGGATGCTCCTGAAATAGAAGTAGGCTGTGTGACCCCAAATAGCTGGAAGACAAATATAAAGCGTGATGGGCCAAAAACGGATGATGGCAACGAAACAGGTAAACTGTAACATGTGTTACCAGTTTCATTGTACATTTACATTTAAAAGTACACATTGATGGTGACGCGTAGTTTGTTAGTCGATAAAATTTATGACCCTCTAATATGCGTACGTGTCTGAAACCCATTTAATATTAATGTGATGTTATAGGGTCCAAAAAGACTGAGAAGCAACGGGAAGAGAGAAGACTTGGGTCTTTTTAACTGTTTTGCATATTGAATTGGGGGGGGGGGGGGGGTTGAAATATATGTTCTTGCTTCTTTATTTTATGCAATTCTATGTGTTAATTTGGTTTTATTTCTTTTTCATGTCGGGGCTCGTTGGTCTTGCCTTATGTGGAGATGGGCTGATTGTTGCGCTTAGGGTTATTGCTGCCCAAGTCTTTAATTGCCGCCTTGATTTTACGCTGGAGAACAACCCAGACATAACCTTGTCTTGATGCATCGCTGCTGAACATCTTGCTTTTCTTCTCAACAGATCGCTTCGTCTGCTCGATTGATCGAAGTCGCTGAAGCTGCTCGACACAATCTCTCTCTCTAGAACATTCAGCGCTCTGACTCTTGTGTTGGAGAAGTTACCAGTGTCGTTCTTGACCTTCAACAAACGCAGATCACTTGGTTAATGATCTGCAGTGACTGATCTGTTATTATCGACATTTTGCAGCCGTTATTTTGCTGTTTCTTGATCTTGTTTAAGGCTGGTCAGCCTTCATAAATATTATTGTTCTTGATACTTAGTTTTTAACAGAGGGGAATAACGAAACATAATCATATCAACATATCAAAAGCCACATTTATTGTAAAAAAAACTTTGAGATGAAACAATTTTAAGTAACAGATCAGATCATATTACCAGTGGGGCAACGATTTCAAACTTTGATTTACCGTAGAATCAATTCGATGCTTAATAATTTGCAAAGATTAATTTCAATATCAATCGCAGAGTGTACAACGCGACTTTGTTTGATGATGCAAGAAAATAAACCGATTATACAGGGCACTGATTCGTTGTTGATAACTTGTTCTTACAAAGAGGGGTGATTTCTTGATTTGTAGTTATAAAAATAGGAAAAAAGGTGAATTTGGAAGAGGCAAATTTCATTAAACGATTAAACAAAGTTTAAATTATTACCATGAACGTGACTGATGTATGGATTTCGAGATTTGGAGACTCAAGGATTGAGAACAGGATGTGAGAGGTTTGGGATGTTAAAGGAGTAGGGTATTTGATTTTGAATGAAGCGGTTTCATCAGTACAAAATGAGATATATTTATAAGGTTTCTTTGTACGTCACGGTGTGACGGTCACATCGCTTTTTAACGAAGTGTCTGATGTTGGTATTTGTAATTATATATACTATTTAGCCCATTTCTTTTAGTATTCGTGGTTTTGATACTCATTTGGGTTTCTTTTTTAGTCCAATGTTTAACAAAAGTTCATAATTTTGAAGCAAAAGACAAATGTTTTTTGTTTAACTAATGAACTAGTTGGACACACCTAGGGTGATGTTGCCGAATTTTTGTTTCGTCAGCAATGGTTTGTTACGGCACTGATACGGTACTCGTATTTGGTATAATTTACCACATTATATTTCGATACAACTCCGTCATAAATAAAATTTATATCGGATTGCAGCTATGTATTAAGTTTTTTAAAGAAGTTTACGAACACAACATATTAAAAAAAATCAAATTAAATTGGTTACAAAATATTATAGTTGATCCCTTAGGTTTTGAATAATACATTTATAATTTGTAACAAAAGAATACAAAATTGTATTAAAACACAATGATAAGAAACTATTATAGTTGATCCCTTAGGTTTTGAATAATACATTTCTCGAAATGCATATACAAAAATGTCACAATATTATTCTTATTCTGGAGTTTATTAACACATTATATTATACTATGCATATACAAAATATCATGGAGTTTCTTAAGACATTATATTATACAATTAAAATAACCCAAATGGAAAAGATTTAAAGAAACTAAATCGTGTGTATCTTTAATAATATATACATATGTGCTTTGATTACTTTTATAGTAGTATCCACAACTCGGTTTCAAATAATACTTTTAGTGAGATGCACATAAAAATAAGCATGTCGCAACGTTACACTCAGAATTTATAAGAAGAATGTTTTCATAAGTCATGAAAAGAAAACAAAATATGTTCAAAATTTACTACGATAATAAAATTAAAAAGTAAATTATATACTAGGGCTATAATTTCTTAAAGCATTATATTATACTATTAAAAAACCAACAGGGAAAACGTCACAAAAAAAACTAAATTGTAAGATGACTTTGATAACATGTCTCTTTTCTTGAATTTCAAATTGGTTACCAAAAAAATAGCAATTTGGGTATTAGCGACCGGGTATGTTGGAACTGAATTTGAATCTCGAGTACATTTCAGTTTTTGTTCATGTGGCTCTAGAGTCTAAAACCCAGGAGTCTTTGAAACTGCATAGTGTTATGAGCTAGTTGTTTGTGAAGACCATGACCAAAAATGTTTATGTTCGAATTCAGAGGAATTGGGCTGCCTAGGCAGCTGTTGTGCTGAATGGACTGCTTAACCCTGCTGTTGTTGTTTGCTCTATGGATGATCGCTGATTAAAACCATTGTTGGGCTTGAGATGGGTTTGGGGCAGAAGTAACTGTGTGGACCTGAGCTGTATCTGGGATCCGAGAAAGAGAGTTGTAGGTCATACGCTTATGGAGTATTCCTCTGTGACAATTTTTTAGTTAGGACCGGTAGCATGCAAGCCGTAATAGTGGATTTTAAAATGGCATTGGGGTGGACCCCAAGGCCTACCATTTTCAATTCCAGACTACACTACACTTGGTGGTTCCATGCCACCATAGGATTTGTACTCTCTTTACTATTTTGGCTAGAGGTAAACTGTTAGTGCATAACGTCTGTAGCTTCTGTCAGCATGTAGATATGTTTTGTATATTTGTGTCTTTGTAAACAATTATGTAATGTATGTGTGTAGATAGTATGACAACTCAGGAAACGAGGCATAAATGTAAAGTGTTGAATATGGCTGACTGATGTCATCCGACCGGATAGTCATCCGATCGGATAGCATGTCATCCGATCGGACAACACTCACCTATTCCTGAGTTGCCTATAAATAGCTCGTCTGGGTATCTCTTTCAGAACTTTTGACTCAAGCGAGAACCTGACTAGTGTCTGTCTTCTACCGAAACTTTGTACTTTCAGAACGACTAATAGAAAGATCAGACCGTGTTTAATCGTTGAATTTCGTGTTGATTATCTGTGATTTGTCATAATGGATTCCGCACATTAGACAAAGTCAATTCATCTTGTTCCTTACGATCAGATCCTGTGCAACGGGACCAACAAGTGGTATCAGAGCATCCAGGGAGCTGAATTGAAGATCAACAACACCGAATTCACCGGAATTCGAGTTTTATTTGCAGATCAGAGTCAAGTTTCACCGGAGATTTGATTTTTCTTGCCAATCAGATTCAAGTTTCACCGGAGATTTGAAGTTTCTTGTCAATCAGATTCAAAATTCACTAGAGATTTGACATATTTCATCCTTTCTACTCATTTCTTGCATTATTTTTCAGTTTGACACCTTAAAATCAGAAAAACCTAAAATTGAACGAGAATCTACGGTTAAAAATAGATAAAATCGATATCATTTGATTCGTAATCATTCATAATATAATCCTACTAAGTTTCATAATCAAATTCAACCTAAAACGAGATCAAATTCTTCAAAAACCATGTTTAGCTGTTCATATGTGCTGACGTCATCCACTCGCTCGGACAGCTGTCCGAACGGATTGGAATAGTTATCACCTGTTAGATTCTTGCTGACATCAGCAGTGTTACTCACTCGGATTACTATCTGAGTAGTGTGATTCAGTTTAATCAAGAACATCTGCTTACGTCATCATCTCACCCGATCGGATAGCAATCCGATCGGATAGGAGTTGAAAGATCTTTATCTCATTTACACTTTTAACCTGTCATCCGGTCGGATCACCATCCGAGCGGTGAAAGGTTGAAAAGTCAACTTTTTAAGTCAAAGCTTGTCATCCGAACGAACGATCATCCGAGCGGATCACCATCCGATCGGATAACCTGTGTCACTCGTTCGGATAGTGACTCGATCGGATCACCATCCGATCCAGGAGTATTATTTTGAAAAATTTTGAAACTTGTGAAAATTTTCTAAGTGTTTGTTGACTATTTCAGGTACTCAAAATGGAAGAATTTTTTAATCCTTTCTGTGACCAGTTTGCTTTCGCAGGCAACTCTGGAGATGATTCTTCTAGTAACACTAATGAGAATACTACAAACGCAAAGAAAACTTTGTCGGATGCTTTAAATGTTGAAAGTGCATATGGAACTTATAACAAACCCCCGAAGTTGATAGCAATTGAAGAGTACAGTCGATGGGCCAAGAAATTTGAAGAATGGCTAAAGGCATTTGCGTATACCAGCTGGAAAAGTTTAAAGAATGGATACAGTGATGGAGGGAAAAATGGTGAAAATTTGACATCAACTGAAGAAATCGAAGTTTTTGTGGCCGAGCAAAAGTGCATCGCCTTGCTGTTTCAGTCTGTCCGAGAAGATATAATATCTTTGATTGAGTATACCAATTCTAAAGATCTGTGGAAAAAGTTAGAAGTGAAATGTTTGGGTAGTACAGAAATAGTAAAAAACAAAAAGAAACTGCTAAGAAAAGAGTTTGATTTATTTGGCTGTTTAAAAAATGAATCAGTTTGTAAGATGATTGAGAGGTTTGGGCACTTGAAGTTGGAGTTAGCAAGACATGGAATTCTCTATTCTCAAGAAGAGTTAGTTGACAAATTGTTTGACTCATTGCCAGATGAGATGGACTGGCAATACTATGCGTTAATGCTGAAGAACACCATCAAGCCTGAAGAAATGACAGTGGATCTGCTTATCGAGAGACTAGAGAGTCATGAGCTGGAGATAAAGAAAACACACAAAGTCAATCACTCATCATATCAGCAGAATTTGGAGTTGTATTATCCAAAAAGCATGATTCAAAAGAATACACCTCCTAAGACAGCCTTTACTGCTGAAAATTCCAACACATCAAGCAAAGAAACAAGCAAAGAAAGTTCAAGAGGTGGATTTCACAGTGGCTCTTCGTCGACCACAAACCAATCGGCTGCAAAGAACTTATTTCAATGCAACATCGCTGTAGATTTGAAGAACGCTCAAAACTTCAGCGAAGAGTCTGCAAAGCAACAGATGGTTTTCTTAGCTTCTGTACTAGAGTCATATGAAAGCCTTGTGGCAGGAAAGATAGGCAACACCAATCTAACGAAGGAAGACTACGATCAAATAGATCCTGAAGAGATGGAGTTGATCGACATCAGGTGGTGTATGGCCAGTGCAGTGAGACGGGCACAACGTTTTATAGAGATTACAGGAAGAAAGTCTATTGGTGGACCATCTACCAAGTTAGGCTTTGACAAGTCAAAAGTGACCTGTTTCAAGTGTAAACAGAAAGGTCATTTCAAAAGAGAGTGTCGAAATGCTTATGCTGATGACTCTGAAAATCCTTTCAAAGAAGACTACTACAAGAGAGCGATCTATCATCAGAATAAATCAGAACCGCCAAGAATGAAACAACTTGAGGACAACAAAGAAAAATCCAGAGCTCTCGCTGTGATTCATGACGATGAAGGTTTTGACTGGAGCGAGTTGTTACCAGAGGAGGATGCGGTTGGATATGCTTTTATGGCAAAAACTGTTGAACCTGTTCCTTATAAAGATAACAGAAATGTAGAAGAAAAGTATGTCAACAGAAAGATGATTGCTCAAAGCAGAATGATCAGAATATCTGATATATACACTGAAGCAAAAAGGGCAAAGAGATGGGATGCAGACAGAGAATGTTATCTTGACCCCATGGGAAACATTGCCATTGACTACAAGACCCTCGATCTTGAAACCATAATTCAACAAATTGCTGATGAAGAAGAGGGCTGGCAAAGAAAATGGTGGGGAAGCAAAGAAGAGAAAGAGAAAGAAAAAGAAGAAAAGTCAAAGATGATTGATGATGGGATTATTGATACTTCACAGGAGTGGAATGCTAAAAATTTGAGAATGATGGCTGACAAAGTGCTGGATGCTAAGGAACTTGAGGTAGACTCTAAATCCGTATCTGAGTCTAAAAGCCATGTCAGTTCAAATACGTCAACCAGTGCGTCAGGTAAGAAAGTAAATGGTGATAGTGACTACAAAAATTGCATGAAAAACTGCAAGGTTTGTAGTACACTCACTTATCTTAGTGGTAAGAAAGTTGATGATTTAACTGCTAGAGTCAGAAGTGTTGAGGATCAGATTCTTAACCGTGATAAAATGTTGAAAGCTTCAAATGACAGATTAAAAGAATTAACTAACAAAATCGAAACTGATAAAATTGAAGTAGAAAGAGTTAGGAAAGAAAATGAAAAACTAATTCTTGAAAATCGTCAAATTTCTGAAAATTTTGAGAAGCTAAAACGCACGGTGAAAGATTCTGATGATAGAAACGGTAAAACATACAAGGAAAATTGTCATTTGCAAGGTGTTTTGAGGGTTAAAGAAGAATTAATCAACCAACAACTGGATGAGATTGCTAAGTTGAAACTTCAATTTCAAGAAGTTAAAATTGAAAATGAACGCATCCAGTTGAAGTTGAACAGTTACAATTCTGCTAGCTTTGTTTTGCAACACATTGTTCCCAAACCCATTGGGAAAAACAAAGCAGGCGAAGATGTGTACTGTGATGGAACTGGGGTTGGGTATCATCAAGTTGCGCCACCAGTTCTAAACAATTTTTCAAAGAAACAATCAGGGTTGGTTAATGATGAAGTTGAAAAGAATGAGATAAACCTTCCAGAATCAATTGATGTAACATTTTCTTCATCATCATCTGATGATAGTGTTCAAACTGAAATTGTTAAAGGCATGGCTGAAAGTGTTTTGGATAATGATTCAGCTGAGGATGAACAGTGTTTTCTGAACAATTACATTCCGAAAACAAAATCCAAAAACAACTTAGGTGATGAACCGGATCTTGTGATGTACAAGATGGCTGGATCTGATAAGTTGTATTCGGATCGTGATTTTCCATTGGAAAATGTGAATGTGAACAAATTGAAAAATGTGTTTAAATTGGTTAAAATTGATCTGTCTGAAATAGAAGTCTTGAAACAAACAAAGAGGCAAATGAATTTTGAAAAGGATAAAGCTTACTACAAGAAACCTGTTGTACCACCGCGTTTTTCTAACAACTATCAAAACAAATGGGCGGGTGGTTATCAGGGAGTTAAGAAAAATCAAAGAAAGAACTTTCAAAATAAAAAGTTTGTTGAGAAGAAAGTGTTTGTGACAAGTTCAAGTTCACTTTCTGATGAGGAATCTAAAATCTTTTCAAAAACAAACAAAGAGTTCTTTGAAAAGAAGGTCTCACAACCTCAGTCCGAAGGAACAAATCGGGTCGTTGACACCCGAACATGCTTCAAATGTAATCAGGTTGGACACATTGCACGAAAGTGCACCAACCTGAAGCCTAAGACTGTGATTGTTGAAAATCAGAGGAAAAAGGATGATGTAAAGGGAAAGGCTCCAATGTTTGTTGAAAGAAAATCTTTAAAGAAAGAAAATGTCAAAAATGAATCTTCGAAAGAATCAGTTAAGAAAACTGAACCTGTAAAGAAAACGGTAACTCAAAATGACAAATTTTACAAACGGATTGCTTCATCACAACAAACATGGGGCCAAAATCTAACAAACAGAAAACAAGTTCTCCAAAACCAGAGGTTTCCGAGCCAACAAAACAATCATCTTCTACCACACCGGTAAAGATGAATGTTCCTTTGGACTACTACCAAAAGTTGGAAAAACAAACTTCAACTCCTCAAGGGATGAAGTATGTTCTGAAGAAGGGACAATCATGTGGTCAACCTTAAAATGAAAAATTTTTCTTATACAAAGAGGTTGAGATTGGAACCTATGAGAACTTGAAAATAAATGATGAAAATTTCCCACCATTGTACTCCACAAAAACCAACATTGATGTTAAGCTACCCGAGTCAAAAGAGGCTTGGGTTGCTTCAAAATCTCACTAAAAAGTTTTTGAAATGTGCAGGAGCTTCCAAGATCTATCTCACGTTGGATAATGGATAGTGGAGCTTCTAGGCACATAACGGGGGAGAAAACCCTACTGTATGATGTTCGAGGGTTTAATGGAGGATATGTGGGATTCGCAGGCAATCAAGGTGGCCGAATAGTTGGTGAAGGAACGCTATCCAATGGAATTATAACATTTGAAAGAGTAAACTACATCACTGAGCTTAAAAACAATCTTCTGAGTATCTCCCAGATCTGTGATCGAATGTATACAACGTACTTCACAGATAAGGAATGTTTGATATTAAAACCAGGGTTTGTTGTTCCTGAAGAATGGGTTATTATGAGAGCTCTAAGAGTCGACGATCTGTATGTGTTAGACATGAGTGTAGCAACTACTACCACGGGTCAGGCTCACTACTTTATGTCAAGAGCAACGGAAAAAGAATCTCAGTTATGGCATAGGAAGATGGGGCACATACATCTGCGTAAAATGAATCATCTGGTGCATAATGATGTAGTAACTGGTGTTCATGTGAAAGGTTTCAATCTGGAAGGGGAGTGCATTAGTTGCGTAAAAGGCAAACAAAAGAAGAAATCACATCCACAAAAGAAAGTCAATTCAGTCTCAAGACCATTAGAGAGACTCCATATGGATCTGTTTGGTCCAGTGAATGTCAAAAGCATAACTGGCGATCTCTACTGTCTAGTAGTGACTGATGACTATTCCAGATTTTCATGGGTATCATTTCTGAAGTCAAAAGATGAGACGTTTGATAGTTTGATGCCATTGTTCAGAAAAATCGAAAACTTGTACCAAACACGAATCAGAAGAATCAGGAGTGATAACGGTACTGAGTTCAAGAACAACAAGATGGAAGAGTATTGTGATGAGAGAGGTATATTGCAAGAATTTAGTGCTCCTTACACTCCACAACAGAATGGAGTAGCTGAAAGAAAGAATAGGACACTAATTGAAACGGCCAGGACGATGCTTGCTGATTCAAAGCTACCAGTCAACTTTTGGACAGAAGCAGTATCAGCCGCTTGCTATACACTCAACCGGGTTCTTACAGTGAAGAAATTCAACAAGACATGTTTCGAGCTGATCAACAACCGCAAACCGAATCTGAAATATCTGGAACCGTTTGGGTCTCCCTGTACCGTTGTAGAACCTTTTGGTAAATTTGGGCCAAAAAGCATCGAAGGGATTTTCGTGGGATATTCAAGTCCATTGAAAAGAGTTTTTGTTCCAAGCTTAAAGAGGATCATTGAAGCACATAATGTTGAATGTCAAGGTTTTACAATGCCGCTACAAAAACCTGGTGACTCATGGCGTTTTAATTACGATACTTTATGGAGTTCATTTGACATTGAAGAAGAACCAGATTTCTTTGATGATTTGGATATTTTGAGAGAGTATGAAGAACCAGATGAGAGATTCCCAGCAGAAACTTATCGAAAACAACAAGCTTCAAATGATGATGAAGCAGGTCCAAGCAATGCAGGAGAACATGAAGATGTCCATCAAAATGAAGTTGCTCAAGATAATCAGTCGGCGTAGAACGATAATCAAGAATCTGAGAACATGCCAGTATTTGATCGTGGTAATTCAGATACTGAGGGGGAGCAAATCCATATTTCAAATCAAACTATTCCTGTCAGTGAACAAGTTGCAAACCAGAACATTACAAATTTGGAGAGCGAAGTAGATGTTTCAGGCGAGGTGATGCCAAGAAATCTTTCATACCATCCAGAAGAGCTAATCATTGGAGAGTTGCAATCAGGAGTCCGCACCAGACGCCAAATTGACCAAGGACTTACTTGTTTTTATTCTACAGTTGCTCCTTTACAGACTCAGTTTTCACTTAGTTGTTTTATTTCGCAGATTGAACCGCGAACATACAAGGAAGCACTAACTGAAGATTCTTGGGTCAACGCGATGCAAGAGGAGCTGAGTCAGTTTGAGAAATTGGGAGTCTGGAAACTGGTGGATTTGCCTGATGGTCATAGGAAGATCAACACCAAGTGGGTGTTTAAATGTAAGAGGGATGATAGAGGAGTTATTATTCGCAACAAAGCTCGGCTCGTTGTCCAAGGCTTCAGTCAGCAGGAAGGGATAGATTTCACCGAAGTATATGCTCCGGTTGCAAGACTTGAAGCGATCAGAATCTTCCTAGCTTTTGCATCATGGAAAGGATTTAAAGTCTTTCAGCTAGATGTAAAGTCGGCATTTCTCTACGGCAAGGTGAAAGAGGAGGTTTATGTCGGACAGCCACCGGGCTTCACCGATCCAATTCACAAATATAACGTTTATCTCTTGGATAAGGCGTTATACGGCTTACATCAGGCTCCGAGAGCCTGGTATGAGACCTTGTCTCAACATCTGTTAGCCAACAACTTCATCCGAGGAAAGATAGACGCCACTCTATTCACAAAAGAAGTCGACAGTCATCTTCTGATAGTCCAAATTTATGTGGATGACATAATTTTCGGGTCGACAAATGAACAACTCTGCAAAGATTTTGAAAAAGTTATGAAGCAGAAATTTGAAATGTCATCAATGGGTGAGATGAAATTCTTCTTGGGGCTTCAGGTTGATCAATTACCCAATGGAACTTTCATTCATCAAACCAAGTACGTTCATGATATTCTGGAGAAATTTGGAATGTCAGGAATGTCACCAATGTCCACCCCGTTAGCGACAAACCATGGGATAAATCCTGATCTCACCGGAGATAAGGTAGATGAAACGCTATATCGTTCCATGATCGGTTCGCTGATGTATTTGACGGCATCAAGACCGGATATTATGTATCCAACTTGCCTCGCAGCACGGTTTCAGTCAAGCCCCAGAGCATCGCATTTGGTAATTGTGAAAAGGATTCTATGCTACCTGAAAGGAACTCCATCGCTGGGGTTGTGGTATCCAAAAGAAGGAGATTTCATGCTTGAGGGATATTCTGATTCCGACTTCGGATGCTGCAAAGTGAACGCTAAATCAACAACAGCGGGGTGTCAGTTTTTCGGACCACGTCTGGTCACCTGGCAATGTAAGAAGCAAACCTCTGTCGCGTTATCCACATGTGAAGCCGAATATGTATCTGCTAGCAGCTGCTGTTCTCAGATCTTGTGGATCCAGCAACAGATGCGTGACTACGGTTTGCAATTTCTAAACTCCCCTATTTTTGTTGATAATGAGGCAGCTATAAACATAACAAAAAATCCTGTTCATCACGCTAAAACGAAACATATTGAGATTCGTCATCACTTCATTAGAGATTGTTTCGAAAAGAAGTTGATACTAATTGAAAAAATCCACACTGATGATCAAAAAGCTGATTTACATACCAAAGCATTTGATAAAACACGTTTTCAATATTTGCTAAAACTGAATGGTATGAAGCTTTTATCGGTGTTGGAGGAGATTATTGGCGTTGATGAAGGTGACATTGTAGATGATGTTGAGAAGCAATCTGCAATGGTTTGTCGAATTTTTACTTGTTTTGGTCTTTAGGGGGAGATAGGTTAGATTTCAGAAAATACAAAAACAATAAAAATTTTAAAACCCAAAAACATTAGAAAATTTGAAAAAGCCAAAAACATGATAAAATTTTAAAAAGAGCTTGTGTAAAAAGGGAAAATGATAGTACATCGGCTTGACAGTCAAGGTATGCTAAAGAAATGGAATGTTTAAAAGGTTAAACGGTCTCGCTGATGATATGCCGATAGGTTTTTACACATTTAGTAGGTTTGTTCGGGATATAAACTTAAATCTTTACTTGCTTAATTTGTGGGGAACACTACTTGGATATATAGGTAACCCCTGAAATTTCGTTTGAAAGATTCCTTTTTCTGATATACTAGGTCTTTATACTCAGTGATATCTGGGGTATTATTCCGGGACTTCTGCTGAATGGAAGTTCTGACCTAGTCCTCGAATAATACTTTCCGCAATGCTTGAAACATAGCATCACCCTCAGCATATATGATAAGACAATAAAATTGCTTAGCAATGCTGTTGTAAAAAAGTTCCTCTAAAGGGGACACACCCAAGTCGATTCGTGAACTCTCTGCTGAACGGTAGTTCTGACCTGAGCTCTCACGATTTCGATCATAAATTATTCCCTTACATATATCATTTGTGTTATACTTACCTGTAAGACTGAATAATGGAATCTGGATACGGGAGTATATTCAAGAGGTGGGACACACGTATAAGTTTAAGTCTCTAAAACACTAAATCCGTATCCTGGACAGATTGAAGTTTGTGTGAAAATTTAAGAGGATCAGTATATCGACATTCTAAGCGAATTGTTTAATTCTGAATATGTAATTAAAGCTTAACGGTACTTGTGACTTGTCGTACAGCTGATATGATTCCCTAACACGCTCAACAAAAATATGTGTGTAAATAGTTTACTTTTGTTGTTTAGTTCTGTATTTCATTTCTAGTTTAGAAACTTTATTGTTAATTCAAAAAGATTTTACATTTCTGCTTTATTTTCCGACAAACCAAAGTGGAGAGCTGATCTTCAGTTTCACTGGTTGAGAAAGATGCAGGAAGGTTCTGGATTGGAAGATGAGTTTGGAGCTAATCTTGAAAAAGTCAAAATTAACAAGATCATTAAGTTGAAACTTGTGATTTTCAGAAAAATGACTGAACAAGAAAATGTCAGTATACTTTGAATCAGGGTCAACCAAGGTTATTAAGTTGGACTTGGTCGGCAAGTTAAGTACCTAGGGTCATTAACTTGGACTTAGATACTTAAGTGGATTTCTAAAAACTGATAAAATTTGAGAAAAGGTTAAAAAGTCAAAAGGTCAAAGTTATTAAAAGTCAAATAGTGTGCCTCACTCGGATAGCAATCCGCTCGGATGGCAATCCGGTCGGATGACCATCCGACTCAAGTCCCACTATTTATAGAGGGTCAAAGGTCAGTCAAAGCTTACCCGCACGGACAACGTTTTTCTCTCTCACACGCTTTGAATTTCTGATCTTATTTTCTTTGGATTTCTTTGCACAAATCTTTGGATCGTTGGTGTGCACAACTTTTACAATGGCAAAGGTATGTAATTCTTACTCAAATCTGTTAAAAATCGATATTTGTTGAATGTTCTTGATGATGACGTCACTGTCGGAGGGTATAGGACAGATTTATGAAGTTTGAGTTGTTTTGGTAGAAAAATAATCATAGGGTTGTGTTCGGAATGTTCAGATCTATAGGTTTACCGATTTAATTTGTGTCATAACATGCTAAAATTAAGTAGATATGATGTTTAGAACGTTAAGGCTCTCGGTGCAGTTTTTGTTGAATTAAACCTAGATCAGGACGTTTTAGATAACATTGAACATAGGGTTTTGATCGTGATGAGATTCTTGGTGTGCGGTGCTCGTATGTTATTTACACTGTTGATTTTACGCACTATTTTAAGTTTTAAATTTATAAACATGGTTTATACCTTAACATTAAAACACACACAACAAAGGACAAGTGTATCCCGTCACATATGCAGTAAAGTATTGGTAAGATCCAGGTATCGTTCGGGGTCAGACAAAAGTTGACATAACGGATGAAATGTTATAAGTACTGAATCTTTGTTATTATTTTACCAGAAGAAGAAATAATTGATTGATTGTTTAGCTAAAATAACTAAAAATAAAAACATAAATACAACACATATCTTATTTCACAAATAACCTAAACATGTTATCTATCATGTATGTCACAAAAGCACTTTATCAATTTTCCTATTTCAAGACAGCTAGTTACCGGGTCTGGATTTCTAGCATTATGATTCTTTGGAAAGTTACCGCGATGGTCACACGTTAACCACCTAAAATCATTCATTAGCGAGCTATTGATTTATGTGAATCTTTAAAGATAGGTTATTTACCGGGTCTGGATTCCTAACCTCACTTATCAAAGAAAGCAATATCGATGGTCACAATACAGCCACAAGGATAAGCATTTATGTAGATCATATAACAAATAATTTCACATTTACAAGTCTTGAATACAAATCTACCAAGATAGCAATTTCAGACCAAAACTACTAAACAAGGATCATTAACCGCATACAAGAACATGTAATCAACACCATATAATTCATAAGAACCCTTACGTGTAGGAAAGCACTCTTGATCAAATAAGACATATATTGTGTAATACCAATCTCCGGGTCTGGTCTCATGGTGTAAACAGAATTTACAAATAAGTGAATAATCAAGAGTCGACATCCAAATTACCACATATTCATTACCCAAGATAATCAAACATAATCAAGAACACAAAATCAATGAAACATTCATTATACAATCATGAAGATTCAAACATAAACAAGTACTTGAGTTTCATACCAAATAGATTACAATACAAAGATTATTCAAGAAACAAGTTCACAATTACTATATACATACAACTATACATCAGCCCAATAACATGCACAATGATTAGACTACATGTTCAAGAACAAGGAATCGAACCATAAACATGCACTGAATTGACAGGGTGGATGATTTCAGCTTCAAAACGACCTCGAGACATGAACTAGACTTGGCCAAAGCAGTCCCGGAACTCTTGGATCGCCTGGAAATCAGAGAAAAAACCCAACCATTTGCTTGAACACGAATGGGCTATTTATAGGTGAGTTTTGGGTGTCGCACGGTCGTGCGTCCGTACCGCACGGTCGTGCGTCCGTACCGCACGGTCGTGCGTGGCCGAGTACTATTACGTCATTGATTACGTGGCATCCACTGCTGTTGACTAGCGACTTAGTGGAGTGGTTGAGTGTCGGCAACGGTTGGCACGGTCGTTCCTTGGATGGAACGGTCGTTCGGTTCCGGAGATGGGCTGGAACGGTTGGTCGCACGGATGTGCATCTCCGGATGGACTGTCGGTCACCGGTGTCGCACGATCGTTCGGATGTCGCACGTCCGTGCGATCTCGGTGAATTGATTGGTGCCGTGACTAGACCGCTCATTCGGATGGTTGTGCCGG
The DNA here is from genome assembly GCA_030545235.1 of Helianthus tuberosus. Lineage (NCBI taxonomy): Eukaryota > Viridiplantae > Streptophyta > Magnoliopsida > Asterales > Asteraceae > Helianthus > Helianthus tuberosus. The sequence continues at coordinate 22,296 of JARYGA010052171.1, read as the reverse complement.
GAACGCATGGTCGTTCGGTCGGATGGCACGGTCGTGCATCTCCGAACCGATTCTTGGTTTTGGCCCGTTTGATCAGAAATGCTTCGGAAATGTCCGTTTTTCGTCCGATTTTCATCTTATACTCCGTTTAAGACCTGAAATTGAATAAATACTGATTTTAGTCCATAACATTGCGATTTCGGTCAAAAACGCTTAAAACGGAAGTGTTTTGAGGCGTAAAAACATGTATATTTTAACGTATATCAAACATCCCCACACTTGAACTTTTGCTTGTCCCTAAGCAAAACAACTGTACAAACGATTAATTTTTAGACATAAAAATTAAACACACAATAATGTACATAAGCGTTTTAAAATTAACTAATAATGATAGCAATGAGAAAACTTAAAGGCAATTTTTCAAAAATAAATAGCGTTTTTAACATCAATTATTCACTTACTTGCATCTTTGATGTACTTCCCTCGGCTCACTGGTGTAAACTAGTGAATTGTGCACTAGTAATTTTTCTGTGATCACTCAAAAGCCGGGCCATATAGCAACATTTTCATAAGCTTGTAATGAAATCTCATCTCTACCAATTAACATATAAAAATCATACAAATCAAGAGGACTTTTATTGTGGGTTGTAATTTGGCTAGGGTTTAAAGGTAGGAAATTGTGGATATTTACTGGGTGAAATGTTTCAATCCGGTCTAGCAAATTATCCTAACAAACTTCACACAAAAGTAAATTCACTATATTTTTTTTTTCAAACATATTCACAAACCAAGTGACTCTTTTAAGGTCAAATTGTCAAGACATGTTTTATCTTTGATGTATCGTATGTCTTCCTTTATCCTGTAGTGAACATTACTTCCTTTCCTAATGGACCGTTCGGCATTGAGCCTAATAGCCCCCATTCTCATTAGAAGTGTATATTCATGTTGGGATTCAGTTTGACTTTTTCTACATCTTCCTTCGTGAGACCAATTTCCACATCCAATACATTTATCGTATCGTTTTGCTCTTCTTTTCATTGCACTTTTGGATGTCCCACAAAATGGTGGCGTTTGTTCTTGTTTTCGCCACGTTTTTCTAACTTCTCCACTTTGGTGAAATATTTTCTCTCTGAGTTCCGACGGTAAGCTTGGTTTCGCGAATTGTAAGCAGCAAAGCAGATTTAAATCAAACGAATGCATGTCCAGTTATTTTAGGTCTGCCGGTAAAAGACCAAACTAAATTCCTAAGAAAGGAAAATTATACTAAACCGGATTTCACACATGGGTTAAAAAGGTAAACAAAAAGGCTTAAATGGTTTAATATGGTGGTTTTATAACACCGAAAAAGAAAAAGGCTCAACATGGTTTACTATTGGATAATATTTTTGGTTTTTTCAAGGTTTTTAACTAGAAAGGTAAACACATGGTTGTATCCTATTGCCTCTATCATTTTCATATAATTTTTACAGTTTTATGATTTCAACAAGTATATTCAAGACAAGTTCTGAAATGTATACTATTATGCGGCACACTCAACAAAATGAAGTTTAAAGCATATGATTATTTCTTTTGAAAGGCTCAAAAACTCACTGGAATTGGGTGTGTATTTTAGATGCAAATTTATGAATAATTGTAAAAATAAAATTTATTTCTAAAAATTTCTTTAATATTTTCTCATTTGTAAGATTATTAGATAAGAATAAATCAAATATGTACAAAAATTAATTAAAAACACTCTAAATTTTTACAAAACAAATGTTTTTTTTTTTTTTTTTTTTTAAGTTTGTACAGAATTTAAAGCAAATAAGGACAAACACAGTTTAAGAATCTTAAACCCCTCCCCACACTTGAACTTCACATTGTCCCCAATGTGAAATACATATTAGTTCAGTAATTATGAGGAACTAAACTAATAATGTGAAAAGGAAAAGATGTACTCCCCTTGAGTTGACTCGTTTGAGTAGACTTTGATTTCTCAATTCGGTGCATTTCTTAAACCTGCCAATGATCTCACTTTCTAAAATAGCCAATATTAGTCAAAGCAATTATTCACACATAGCATATTTCAAAACAAACATAATTTTTAAAAGTTAAACTAAGTACTTAATTTAAACACACCAAACGTTCGGGAATTTAAATTGTTCACACCACGCATAGTACTGGAAAATAAAAACAAACAAACCATCCATCAAACAAACAAAGTGTCATATCAAACAAACACATCACCTACTCGTCATCGCCATCACCATCATCGCCAGTATCATGTCTCGTGTAAGATGGGCCTGCATCTCCATAACTAGGCTGGTTCCAGGGTGGGAACTGTGGAGGATTCTGAAAATAATCTGGATAGGCGTGATGCATCTCTCCGAACAAGTAAGAGAATCCAGAACTCACCCCTTGGTACAAGCTTTCCTGGCTTGCCCTAAGCTGATCGTGAGTGGCCCTGAGCTGTTCCTGACTAGTCCTGATATGGTCCTGACTAGTCCTAATCTCGTCAATATAAGCTCCATGCTGATCCTGCGTAACTCTCATTTGTTGGAACTGCTCGTAAAACTGAGGCCAATCCTGTTGTTGATGGTAGTCGTGGTGCTGTGGTGACTGTGGTGGTGTCGGGTTATGCTGCTGCTCTGGATTGTCCTGATCATGCATCTCTTCGTCTTCATCAGCTGCTGCTGGAGGCAATGGATCCCAAATCTCATTATGTAGACCTTTTAGTCTTTCCCCCGCATCTGTTTCTACTATCAACCTCATAGCTTTTAGTGACGGGATATCTATGTAATCCCCCTCGGTCACTAAATGAAGACTGTTCACCACCTCATCAGTCAACACATTTTCATTGATAGCAATTTCAGTGATATACTCACCACCAAAAATGAAACTGTTATGTACTCTGCCAGAACAATTGACAAAGTAATCTGCCATACGGGCTGCCAAATTAAGACCTGGTTGGTTAACCAGCTCCCACAGATACAACAAGTCGGGTGTAGGACAGTTACCTTGACTGTCCTTCCTGCCGCATATGGTGTGACTGAAAATGTGATGCATTGTTCTGACAAGTGGATCTCGAATCCTCGAGGCTTTAGACATCCTCGGATCGTAAGGAGCACCTTCTGCAATTTCTGCCCAAAAAGCATTTCGAGTTGCAGTGTTTGGAAAATCATAGATGTCGGTGAAGATCGAGTCATCTTCCATTTCCGGTCTAGTGTAAATACCCAGTCTTCTTCCTAATCGACCAACAGACCAAGTATGCCACTTTCTTGCCATCCTGAACGTTACTCTCTTTTTATACCTGAAATCGGTATTCTCAGCACTAACAGGTTTTTCATACTGATAAGTAGCGAAAAACTCGATCGTAAGTTCAAGATAGATTGGCTGCTCGATGTTAACAAGGCGCGCTAAAGGGAATGAAATCATGTTTTGTAAACGATCCCTTTGGTTTAGTTGTGTCATCATCTCCCAACTTAACCGGCATGGAATCCCAAATTTACGTCGCCTTGCCCACAAAAAGTCTCTTTTTGCAATGCATGCGGCCTCTCGTGCGTTGTTCGGGTCAAATTGGAGAAATGGATGATTCATCTGTATGCAAAACATTGTTAGAAACAAGAATTTACCAAAAATTTGAATCGAAAACTGCTGGAAATGAAGTTCTGCACATTCTGTTAAAACTGATCTGTAAGTGTGGCACGACCGTGCCTGGGTATCGCACGAGCGTGCGATCCCGAGATCAGGCTTGGTTTCCGGACAATATTACTGATTACCGAGAACAACCCGGCATCGCACGAGCGTGCGACAGGTCGAACGACCGTGCGTCGCCTGTCTGCAGAAATTTCAGACCCACATTTTGATTTTTCTGGAATTTTTCAAAATAATCAAGTTCTCTATGTTCCCAGGGGTCTGTAATTCCTAAGGTTGTTCAGTTTTCATGCAATTCTAACAAGAACTCGGGTTTTGATTGACATTTATGAAGGAACCCTAAGAACACTATGAATCTATGGATGGATTTGTTAAAAACGAAGATAGAACATGAAATGGACAAGTATTAACATACTGTGTGATGTGTGGAAGCAAACCGTGCGAATTGATCGTGCGAAAAATGGGAAAATTTGATCTGGAACGAGTGCAGCGGCCGTTCTCGCGATTTAGGGTTTTAAAAGTGCAGATGGGTATTTATAGTGGCAAAATGACCATTCTGCCCTTTTCGAGTCGCACGGGCGTGCGTCGGGTCGCACGGGCGTGCGTCGGGTCGCACGGGCGTGCGTCACCGACGACGGACATTTGTTCTCAGAAATGCACAGGGTGTGCGATCAACCGTTCCGGCTGTCATCGAAAATGCACGGTCGTGCCATATATGGCACGATCGTTCCTGGTCTGCAGATCAGTTTTTCTGCAGAATGCCGTTTCAGCATCCGTTTTGGTCGGTTTTCGTCATTTTTTCGATACGCAAACGGTTTTAACAGTTTTCCCATGTAGAACCTTTGTTCGGTATGTATAAAACTTGTACGAAATAACGCAAACTAACAAACACACTTAAATCACGCTAAAACACAAAAATTGACGATTTTACCCTAATAGCGTGTGAAAACACGCTCGCTAAATTTGTCAGCGAGTCGATAGCTAGACTCATTCTCCTCCACACTTGTTAAACGTGCGGGCCATTGACACGCCCTTTCGGATTTGGCTCCGTGTTTCCTGGAAGACCACCCGGGGGTCTCTCAGACAACATTTTAGCCAACTGTCCCACCTGATTCTCAATGGTTTGTAATGAAGCCTTCTGGCTCCGCAATTCCCCTTCTTGTGCCATGAAACGCTCCTCGTGTTGTTGGTAGCGGTTCTCAGCTATCTGATTAGCATGATTGAAGTTTCCTAACAGCTGGGCCATCATTTCCTCTAATTTTGAATTGGTTTGAGAGGTTTGAGGCTGTTGAGACTGGGAAGTGTTTCCTAAACCTGAATTGTTAAAACGTGGTTGAAATGTTTGCCCTGATGGCTGAAAAGATTGATTTTGAGATTGATAGAATTGATTTTGGGGCTGAAAGGATTGCCCTTGAGACTGTTGTGGTGCGGGAGCGCGTTGAGCGAATCCAAGTGGATTTTGGTTATTGGAATTGGATTTCCAACCAAAGTTTGGATGATTTCTCCAACCCGGATTATACGTGTTACTATAGGGGTTATTTTGGGGCCTGATTGGATTGCCCAAATAGTCCACCTCTTCGTGGCCTGTAAACATAACACCCTGCTCACATGTACCTGGCTCGTGTGACACTCCACATAGCTCACATGATGTTTGAACTGATTGTACTTTTGAAGCGTTCTAAGCTTGATCAAATTTTGCTGCGAAAGCTCCAATTTGTGCTGAAAGAGCCGTATACGTATCTACTTGATGAACTCCAGGATTGGTTTCAACTTTACTTCGTACTCCACCGAATCGCGAACTTGACTTCAAAGCAGCTTTCTCTATGATTTCATAGGCTTCGTTGGGTGTTTTTGTTCCCAAATCTCCTCCTGCATAAACATCTAAACGTTCTTGTGAGTTGTAGCTAAGTCCTTGGTAAAAGTTCAACACAAGTTGTCTTTTGGAAAACCCGTGATGTGGAACATCGATCAAAAGATCTTTGAACCTTTCCCAAGCTGCGTGTAGAGATTCTCCTTCATCCTGTTTGAATGTCATGATACGGTTCTTCAGCTTAGTTGTCTTTTCTGGCGGAAAATATTTTTGCATAAAAAGATTGGCCAGCTCGTTCCAAGTCGTGATGGATCCTGCTGGAAGTGACAAAAGCCAAGATCGGGCTTTGCCTCGCAAAGAGAATGGAAAAAGGCGCAAACGGATTGCGTCCTCAGAAACGTCTGTAATCTTAAATGTCGAGCACACTTCGAGAAATGATGCGATGTGTCGACCTGGATCTTCATGATCCAGCCCGTCAAACTGCACAGAATTTTGTATCATATTAATTATACTAGATTTAATTTCAAAACTTCGTGCTTCTATCTACGGTCGGGCAATGCTCGGTAGCAAGCCTTCTCCTCCTGGACGGCCGGTCTCATTCAAAGGCTGGTCGTCGTCTGCCACAATTGCTGCCATAATGCTTCCTTTTTCGTCCTCTAAACTCTCGTTGTCTGACAGTGTTACAGGTTCGTCGATTGCGTCTGCAATCCTTTGTGCAACAACACGAGCTCTTTCGCGTAGCCTCCTACTTCTTCTAAGATTATTTTCTAGTTCGTCGGTGGGCGCAGGGGGCGTGGACATTAGCCTGCATGTGAAAAGCAAAGTATTATACAGATAAAAGGAAAATAATAATAATGTACAAAATATAATTACTAAGACTATAGTATAATATACATATATATATACAAGTTACTATACAATTCTATATAACTATCTATTCGATCATTTATTTATTTACATCCGAGAACTGTTCGCTTTTTTTTATTTTTTTTATTTTTTTTTATTTATTGTTGCTAAAAAGTCGTACACGGTATTAACCTATGTAGATCGGTTCGCAACGCCATGGTTTTGTGCACGGTAGTGTACTCGGTTCCCACAGTATTGTGCGTCCGACAACTACCTTATGCATGTTATTATTAACAAGTATTAATAAATGAATAAATGAAATAAATAAAATAAAATACGTGTGTAAGCGGTTCGATTCCGAACACAGCTATCAACGTACTGTACAGAAATGAAATAAATAAATAAAATGACAGAAATAAAATAACTGAATTGAAGTAATGTAATAACTGTGCAAAAATGAATAAATAACTGAAATGAAAAATAAATAAAATGACTGAAATTAAAAGTGCGGAAATTAAATTGCAGAAATTAAATTGCGGAAATTAAATGTTAGTTGACAGTAAAATAAAAAGTTAGATTGTTAGAAAGTTAGTAAGTTAGTAAAGTTAATAATTAGTAGTCCAAAAAGTTAGTAGTCCGTAAAGTTAGTAGTCCATAAAGTTAGTAAAGTTAATTTAACCAAAACACAAATCTTATCACAAAAATTATGGTAGACTCGGCTGGTTTAACCAAACACTTGCCACCACAAAGAAAAATATGACAGATTTGGATGGTAAAAAGGTTAGCAGTTAGAATAATCAGAATAAATAAATAAATAAGACAATAAATAAATAGTTAGCGGTTAGAATGAATAAATAAATAAATAAAAGGTTAGATAAACAAAAACATAAAAGGTTAGTCGTTAGTGGTTAATAATAAAAAGAAATAAATAATTACAAAAATGTACAAATATTAACAGTTATTTACAGTTTTGGATGGTAAAAAGGTTAGCAGTTAGAATAATCAGAATAAATAAATAAATAAGACAATAAATAAATAGTTAGCGGTTAGAATGAATAAATAAATAAATAAAAGGTTAGATAAACAAAAACATAAAAGGTTAGTCGTTAGTGGTTAATAATAAAAAGAAATAAATAATTACAAAAATGTACAAATATTAACAGTTATTTACAGTTTATACATTGGTAAAATAATAACTCCGATTGTTCCATTAATTTCACTGTATGTTCCCCGGCAACGACGCCAAAAACTTGGTGTGCGGTGCTTGTATGTTATTTACACTGTTGATTTTACGCACTATTTTAAGTTTTAAATTTATAAACATGGTTTATACCTTAACATTAAAACACACACAACAAAGGACAAGTGTATCCCGTCACATATGCAGTAAAGTATTGGTAAGATCCAGGTATCGTTCGGGGTCAGACAAAAGTTGACATAACGGATGAAATGTTATAAGTACTGAATCTTTGTTATTATTTTACCAGAAGAAGAAATAATTGATTGATTGTTTAGCTAAAATAACTAAAAATAAAAACATAAATACAACACATATCTTATTTCACAAATAACCTAAACATGTTATCTATCATGTATGTCACAAAAGCACTTTATCAATTTTCCTATTTCAAGACAGCTAGTTACCGGGTCTGGATTTCTAGCATTATGATTCTTTGGAAAGTTACCGCGATGGTCACACGTTAACCACCTAAAATCATTCATTAGCGAGCTATTGATTTATGTGAATCTTTAAAGATAGGTTATTTACCGGGTCTGGATTCCTAACCTCACTTATCAAAGAAAGCAATATCGATGGTCACAATACAGCCACGAGGATAAGCATTTATGTAGATCATATAACAAATAATTTCACATTTACAAGTCTTGAATACAAATCTACCAAGATAGCAATTTCAGACCAAAACTACTAAACAAGGATCATTAACCGCATACAAGAACATGTAATCAACACCATATAATTCATAAGAACCCTTACGTGTAGGAAAGCACTCTTGATCAAATAAGACATATATTGTGTAATACCAATCTCCGGGTCTGGTCTCATGGTGTAAACAGAATTTACAAATAAGTGAATAATCAAGAGTCGACATCCAAATTACCACATATTCATTACCCAAGATAATCAAACATAATCAAGAACACAAAATCAATGAAACATTCATTATACAATCATGAAGATTCAAACATAAACAAGTACTTGAGTTTCATACCAAATAGATTACAATACAAAGATTATTCAAGAAACAAGTTCACAATTACTATATACATACAACTATACATCAGCCCAATAACATGCACAATGATTAGACTACATGTTCAAGAACAAGGAATCGAACCATAAACATGCACTGAATTGACGGGGTGGATGATTTCAGCTTCAAAACGACCTCGAGACATGAACTAGACTTGGCCAAAGCAGTCCCGGAACTCTTGGATCGCCTGGAAATCAGAGAAAAAACCCAACCATTTGCTTGAACACGAATGGGCTATTTATAGGTGAGTTTTGGGTGTCGCACGGTCGTGCGTCCGTACCGCACGGTCGTGCGTCCGTACCGCACGGTCGTGCGTGGCCGAGTACTATTACGTCATTGATTACGTGGCATCCACTGCTGTTGACTAGCGACTTAGTGGAGTGGTTGAGTGTCGGCAACGGTTGGCACGGTCGTTCCTTGGATGGAACGGTCGTTCGGTTCCGGAGATGGGCTGGAACGGTTGGTCGCACGGATGTGCATCTCCGGATGGACTGTCGGTCACCGGTGTCGCACGATCGTTCGGATGTCGCACGTCCGTGCGATCTTGGTGAATTGATTGGTGCCGTGACTAGACCGCTCGTTCGGATGGTTGTGCCGGGAACGCATGGTCGTTCGGTCGGATGGCACGGTCGTGCATCTCCGAACCGATTCTTGGTTTTGGCCCGTTTGATCAGAAATGCTTCGGAAATGTCCGTTTTTCGTCTGATTTTCATCTTATACTTCGTTTAAGACCTGAAATTGAATAAATACTGATTTTAGTCCATAACATTGCGATTTCGGTCAAAAACGCTTAAAACGGAAGTGTTTTGGGGCGTAAAAACATGTATATTTTAACGTATATCGATTCTCTGTGTAGATCTGTGTTCAATTTAATGTTTTGCCTTAGAAAAATTTTGATGTTTCTAGAATGTTCTTGAATTGAAGTTTGAGTCGGATAGTAATCCGATCGGATGGCAATCCGATCGGATGACAATCCGTTCCATAATCTGTTGTCATGAAATCTGTGCATCTGAATGTAATCCGATCGGATGACAATCCGATCGGATGACAATCTGATTATTGAAATTTATGCAAATGTTTTTGAATCGGATGACAATCCGATCGGATAGCAATCCGTTCCATCACTTGATTTTTGAAATTTGTGCATCTCCTGTCATGACTCGGATGACAATCCGATCGGATGACCATCCGATCGGATAACAAATGCACTCACAAGACTCGGATGACAATCCGGTCGGATAGCCATCCGACCGGACAGCAAAGGCAAAATCATTTAGAAGGTAATCCGATCGGATAGTCATTCAGGCTATTTAAATGGCAATCCGCTCGGATGACAATCCGGTCGGATAGCCATCCGAGTCTATTCACAATGTAGAGAGAGACTTTCAGAGTTAGAAAATTTTTGAGAAATTCCAAAGACGTTTCTTAATTGTCAAAATTTCTGCAGGAATGGGAGAAAACACATAACATTTACTGTCTGTTAGAAAAGGAATATACAGAGAAATTAGTAATTGAAAAGGTTGCAAAAATTTTTAGAGAGAGCAGAATTGCTAAGGCATTAACTGATAAAACCGTAGTTTACAAATCACATGTTGTACGTTTTTGGGATTCTACACGATACGAAGAGAAAGATAAAACGGTCTACTCTGCAGTAACAAAAAGAGATGAGAAAGGAAAGACAGTAGATTTGGATATTAAGATAACAGTTGGTGATGTGAGACGTGTGTTAAACTTAGGAGATTCTGATAAAGATCCAACCATTATCTCTGAACGTCTAGTTAAAGGTTTGTGGTGCAGAATGGGTTTTACAGGAAGTGTAAATGGAAAGATCTTGAAAACAAGTTTCAGTAATGCTTACAAGTTCTTGGTACATTGTGTTATTCATGCTCTATCACACAGGAAGGGTGCCTATGATGAAGCTTCATACTATATCATGAATATTGTCACTTGTCTTGTTTTGAATAGGCCATACAATATTTCTCAAGTGATATTTGAATACATGATTGAAAATACAAGGGCTGGAAATAAGAAGTACATCATGTATCCTCGATTTGTGCAAATGCTACTTGATGATCAGTTCAAAGATCTTGAGAAGAATGATGATGATATATTGGCACTGAGACAAATGACAGCAGAAACAATAAGCAGACTCACTAAGGGTTCAAACACAGGAGCAAAAAGAATGATATGCAAAATCAACAATTCAAACTATGTTGCACCAGAAAATGATGCTTGGAGGCATCAAAACAGTGATTGTGACAATGAAAATGAGAAGATGAGTTTGTTCTCTGAAAAGAATACTAGGTGGTGGTGTGTAAAAGATGGGAAAAGAAAGAGAACTCCGAAGACGTCCCCTTCTGTTACTATTCCGAAGATTGTAGTAAAGGGTATAGTGAAAGGGGGAGTTATAAAGAAGTTAGAATTTTAAAATTGTTAAACATTTCGAATGATTTTCTTAAATGCTTGTTTTTGCAGGGCCTTCTAAAGAACCTGAGCAAAGGTTGGTGGATGAAAATGTGATAGATCCTACAAGCATTCCTCAAGAAGCAATTGATCTGACAAAGATTACTTTAGAACAATTCATTCAGCTCAATGAAGCTGCTCAAAAGGAACAAGGATTAGGTGTTCAAAAGTCTGAGGATGTTGTACAGGTTGATTCTAGTGAAGATGATTCTGAAGCTACTGAGTCTGAGTCAGAGCTTGATCCAACAACTCTTGGAAGAGGCAAAGTTCAATTGAAGAAAAAGCCATCAAAGAAACAGAAAGGATCTGATGAAGAAGATCTCACTTATACACCCTCAGCACAAGAATCAAAGAAGATAAAGAAAAGAAAAGCTGTTCAAGCTGGTGTAATTCCAAGAAGGGTAAGAGCAAAGAAAGGTGATGCAAAAGTACAGAAAGATCAAGGAGGAAAGCATGTTGAAGCCTCTAAAGTAGCTGAATCAGAAAAAGTTCAAGATGTTGAGACTCTAGAGAAACAAAGTGCTGAAGAACCTCAAGTTGAAACTGAGAAGGAAACAAGTCACGGTGATTATGTTGAAGTGATAGAAGGTGGAGAGTTTGCTACTAAATTTCCACCAATTCCAGAAAATATTGATATACCAGAATCTTCTCAACCAAAATCTTCAGCCGATTGGTTTGGAATTCTTCCTCCAGCATCGGGAGATCCGTTGATAGACTTAAACTTTGATGATGATATATTCAATACTGATGTTGTCAAAGAATTGGTAAAGAAAGTTGCTGAGCTTGAGAAAGAAAAGATAAAAGCTGAAGCAGAACGTGATATTTTAAAGAACCATGCTGAACAATTGATGAAAGCTAATGATCAAATCAGAAAGGTGTTGATAGATCAAGAAGAAACAATGAAGAAATTGAAGGACGATGCTCATGATAATGCTAAACTATTTGAGCTTCTAACGGTAGAAATCTCTTCCTTGAATGTGAAAATAAAGAATCTTCAAGACGTGAATCAGACACTGAATCAGCTTCTCAATGAAATGAGTGAAGCTTCATCGAATGAAATGAAGGCAATGAAATTAGAAATGGAAGCCATGAAAGCTGATAAGGTGGTGAAAGATGAGCAATTACATGTGTTATGCTCTGTTATGGAAAGTCATTTGAAGATGGATATTCAAGCTGCTTTCAATGAGATTGAGGTGAAAAGAGTTGAAGATAGAAGAATCGAACGTGAAAGACGACTAGCTGAAGAAGCCACTCAAAAGAACAAAAGTGTTAATGATGAAAGTCAAGAAGCTGGTGGGTCTTCAAGTCAAGTAGATGTCGAAATGATTGATGTTGAAAATATTCCAGAACAAGTTGTTGAAGTTCAAGAACAAGTTGCTGAAGATGTTAACATTGAACAAAATCAAAACTACATGCTGGTTGGTGAGTCTTCTCTATCCATTGATCTTAATGAAGTTATTCGTCGTGCTGCTGCTATTAAAAAGAAAAGAATGGCAAAGGAAATGTTATTGTTGGAATGGAAGACAAAACAGTTCGTACTTGTTGGCACATCTTACACAATCTATGATCCGAAAGAGGTTGTTCGAAAATTAAGAGTTACTGAAAGGCGAAAAGCAGCTAAGAGAGCTCGTGGAGAAATTGTAAATAGTGATTCTGATGAAGAGTTGCTTGGTGGAGATGAAGAAGAAAATGAAGATGAAAACAAAGATGATGACCAGTCTGAACCAAAAGATGATAAGAAAGATGACAATGATGATAAAAAGGATGATGACAATGATCAAGGTGCTTCGGGATTGCTGGTTGAAAATCCTATTGATGAACAAAAGATTGAGGAGTTTCTGAATGATCAAATCAATGAACAAGAAGATGTTGATCAGCAAGAAACTTCCACATCTGGGAAGCAGCACATGGATCAGGTATTTCTCACAAATCCAACTGTTATATACTTACATGATAAACAGGAGGATGTGATTGAGGTTAGGAGAACAAGAGAAGAAATGTTGGAGGAATTGGGTTTAGATGGTGGTAAATTTAAGTTTGATATAGAAGATGAGGTACCTGAGTCGTCTGAAGACATATTCGAACCAAGGTATGCTTATGAAGCAGATCACTACAATGATGTGATTATTGAGGATGCTTCAGACTCATCTGATGATGGAATTGATTTCCATTACTCTGGAGTTGATGAGACTTTTCCCTCGTTAGCAGAAATGTTCAAAGACAGAAATGAAGATGAAATCAGGAGAAAGATCGTTGAGAAAGTATCTACTAAGGGTATTCCTGAGACCATACCCAGAGAAAATCTTGCTGAGGAAAGAAAGAAATGGTTCAAAACTATGCCAAAGGAAAGAAAGAAACTAAGGGCACTTCAGTTTTTCACTCATAGCAAAGATATTTCTTGGGGAGACATTCTTTCATGGGGATATCTGGAAGACTTACATGTTTACGCCATCAGACGAGAAAAAGGTGTTCAATACTTCGAAAGACTGGCAGATATAAAAACCCTTCCTTGGTGGGATATTGATGAATTGGTAAAAACAAAGAATATTAAAGAATTTTATCATGGTCTCGATGTCAAGCAACATGATCAAAAGTTATGGAATTATGTAAAGCGGCAGGCAAAAGCAAGGTATCCTGATTGGAAACCTCATTTTCCAGAACAAATTGTTACATACCTAGAGAATGGTGAAAAAGATATCACTCTGGATATCAAGCCTCCTCGGTGTTTGAAGAATATGCCTTTACGAGCAATGGAGCAAGATTTCCACGAAGAGTTTGAAGGGTGGTTATACAATCAAACAACAGCTGAAGCTATCATATCATTATACAACAAGTCAACTAAAGAAGCAAGAAGGATCTGTGTATTAGATCCTATGTGGCTTGTTAATTGCTCAAAGAAAGACATAGACTGTTTGTTCTACAAAAAAATAGTCTACGAAAGGCCTGATAAAGAACAAGCAATGCAATATCAAACAATAGTGGATGTGTGCTTTGCTCAAGATATCAATTCGGGAAGATACTGGAAGACGAAATGGAGAAATTTAGAGATTGACGAGTTCCTGAAAAGATACAAACAAGAACATAGGTTTAAAAAGATTGCTGAAAGAGCTGCTGTGCTGGGAAAGAGAAAGATGGGTATTGTGCCTCCTACAGATCAAACACCAATTGAATCAGAAGAGAACAAAATTCCTAAATGGGATCGAAAGCGTGATGGCGACCCAGTTTACAGGAAATGGTGGTTGACTGAAGGAAGACATATCAGGAAAAGAATGTTAGAAGAAAAGGCAGAAAAGAGAAGAGAAAAAGCTCGAGATCGAAGACGCAACAGGAAGAGTTAAAAGTCTATGCTGGAAGGAACTACAGCTACATCCGAGGGGGAGTTTGTTAGTGCATAACGTCTGTAGCTTCCGTCAGCATGTAGATATGTTTTGTATATTTGTGTCTTTGTAAACAATTATGTAATGTATGTGTGTAGATAGTATGACAACTCAGGAAACGAGGCATAAATGTAAAGTGTTGAATATGGCTGACTGATGTCATCCGACCGGATAGTCATCCGACCGGATAGGATGTCATCCGATCGGATTGTCATCCGATCGGACAACACTCACCTATTCCTGAGTTGCCTATAAATAGCTCGTCTGGGTATCTCTTTCAGAACTTTTGACTCAAGCGAGAACCTAACTAGTGTCTGTCTTCTACCGGAACTTTGTACTTTCAGAACGACTAATAGAAATATCAGACCGTGTTTAATCGTTGAATTTCGTGTTGATTATCTGTGATTTCTCATAACGGATTCCGCACATTAGACAAAGTCAATTCATCTTGTTCCTTACGATCAGATCCTGTGCAACGGGACCAACATAAACAATGAAAAAAGAACAGATCTGGAAGTGGAACCGATTAAAAAGCCTAGAACATGTATTGTTACGAACTGCATATTGAGGAACCGGTTATATTTTGGTTCCATAACCTATGATTTGCTATGAGTTCCGACCCTGTTATACCCGAACTAGACAAAACCAAAAAAAAAAAAATGAAATTGATCACTTTCCTCTTCAAAAGTTGGTTTCATACTCAACCTAGTTCTACCTGTAAGACTATGAAAGACTTGATTATCATTATTGAATAAAGGTTACATATAAAGATAATATGAAACCCTAAATACCTAAAGTGGGCTTGTGGGCTCACACTAATAATATAGTTTAATACTCCCCCGCAGTTAAACTGGAAGGAAATCGAAGCAAAGACTAGAAAAACATAAAAAACGGTCTTCAATCTCGGTCTAAAACATATGCCAAAATTCCATAATCTTGCAATATTCTTCAATCCATAATCTTCAACTATCCACAATTTTAAATGATCCCATCATCCAACATAATTGGTGTTATCTTTTTGAAGATCCATTCTTCATTGATTCTTGGTTTCGCGTGATTAGAAACAGGAGAGACTTACGACCGTAGTCGTGTGGCGGTGAATCAATGCTAGCAGGTGTAACACCCCAAAAATTCCGTCCAATTATGTGATGACACGTGTCCACTTCTCCAAATAATCCCGACTACGTGGAGGGAGAAACCTCCAACTAATCTCAATTATGTGGAAGGAGGAAGGACCAACACTGCACGTTCACTGAAACGTGTTCTGAATCTCCGACTAATCCCGACTCTAGGAAGGAGAGATAAATTATTATTGTGCGTTAGCTAAAACGCATCCCGGATCTCTGACTAATCCCATCTACAAGGAAGGAGATGGACTAAAAGTGCCAATTAGCCAAAGATGTAAAGTCC
This sequence comes from Helianthus tuberosus, assembly GCA_030545235.1. Classification (NCBI taxonomy): domain Eukaryota; kingdom Viridiplantae; phylum Streptophyta; class Magnoliopsida; order Asterales; family Asteraceae; genus Helianthus; species Helianthus tuberosus. Next base: position 6,505 of record JARYGA010052171.1, on the reverse strand, counting down.
AAGGACTAAATGTGAAAAAAACTTAATTTTTGAAATTCTGGAGGTCTCACACGGATCGCAAAGGTGAACCCCTTACGGTCCATAAGCCTATTTGAAAACCTGCGCGCTTAAGGTCCTTACGGACCGTAAGCTATAAACCCTTACGGTCCGTAAGGGACTGCCAATGGCAGTTTATGCTTAGTGCCCAAGTATTTCTGCAATGTTGCCACCTATCTCGCAATTTTGCAACTCTTGCTCAGTCCTTGCCAACTCAAGGACACCTACAAACATCCTAGAATGCTCTTGGACATTTGTCTTGATATTGTGTATCACATACAAGTATAAATAACAAGCTCCTTGGACCATTTTTCTTGCTCATTTGCTCTTTCTCTCTATATCACTCTTGAAGCTCTCCTATGGACAAGAGGACTCCCATTTCAAGTATTCTTCTGCTCAAACACTTTCAAGTAAGTGTTTCCCTTTAGTCTTTTTCATTTTATTTAGTTATTTTAAGCTAAAAGTCAAACAGTTGACTTTCTGTTTGACTTTAGCTTCTAACCATTTTAGTCAAGGTAAAGTTCAATCCAAAATTTCCTACATGATCGTAATAACGTTGGTATGTTCCCTCTATGATCATACCTTCGGATTATTACGTTTACTAGTTGAATTGTGAAGTTTTGAGCATATTACATAAAAGTTGAATTTTTGACTAAAATGCATAAATGGTTTCCATAACTTATAATTAAATTCTTTTGACATATATACAAGTTTTATAACTAATATAAACTGATATTAACATGCTCAACTTGTCCAATTCAGTTTTTGGGTCTCATTCTATGTCAAAAGTCAAGTAGTTTGACTTTTGCATTGAATTTTAATTCTGACCCGTTTAGTCAACGTTTAGACCTGTTTTAAACTTGTTTTAGGACCATAATATTGTTGGGTATAACCCTATGAAATTATACCATATGGTCATTCCGTTTGATAGGTTTAATGACAAGTCTTGAATATGTTGTTGAAAATGACCACAATGCCCTTATGTGGTCAAATGAGCTAATTGAATGATTTTAAACCAAAACTAACTTATAATCTGACTTTAAATCAGTAAGTACTTCAACTAAAAATGTATTTTGAAACTTAGACTTGTCATAAGCCCATCCGACCTTCCGAACCCGTCTTTATGCGCATAACTAGTTATGCAAACCTAGTTCGCATAAACTAGGCGTAACGGGTCAAAACCTTATTAAATCTTTTCAAATCAGAATTAGGGATGGAAATCGAACCCGAACCCGATGGGTAAACCCAAAACCCGACACATCTGGGACGGGTTTAGGGTCGGTTAATCGGGTTTGGGACTAGTTTTTACTTTTTTCGCGGGTTTGGGATTTGGTGATATACCCGTTTACCCGACCCAATTACCCGATAAAGTAAACCCGTTTACCCGATATAATTTCTTTTATATTTTTAAATATATAATATATCCTTTTTTCTATACACATAGGTATTTTTTTCCCGTATACATTATAGTTATTTGATATATTTCTTTAGTGATAATACTAAATGTAAATGATTAGTAGTTACCCGATGGGTTTTGGGTCGGGTATACCCAATGGGTAAACTTTTTAAAATTAATGGGTTACCTGAAACCTGCGGGTGTACCCGATACCCGATGGGTATTTACTCGCTAGAAACCCGACAGGTTTTGGGACGGGTTTGGGACAAGCATATCTAATCGGGTTTGGGATTACCTAAACCCGTCCCAAACCCGACCCAATGCCATCCCTAATCAGAATGTTGGTTTAATTAACCTTTATCCAATGAGTCCTTACACTCTGATAGGTATAAATCACATTCTAATCAATCTACACTTAATCTAGCGAATTAATCTTATTCTTACGTAACGGGTCGAGTCAAAGGAACTAACCATGACCCGTATACATTCTAACAGATAAGTAAATCTATTCACTCAGGACTATAGAACCCCCCCCCTCCCCCAGATATTCGGACTTGAGTTTAATACTTTGTCTTTACGGCTTTTTACTATATTGAAAACCGTTATCGGTTGGAAGCTAGTTAAAAGGTAAATACTTTTAACTTATTTTCTTTGAAAACTTAGGGTATGGAGAATACGGCACTTGGAGCGGGTATTACATAAATGAGCTGCCTCTGATTGCTCATAAATGTAAGAACTCGGTTTAATCCGTTATATTTGAATAACTGAAACAATTGGGGGTTATTGGTACCGTGTTTGGGCGTCCCGACTCATGAACTATTATGGCCATACAAAATAACGTGCCAGGTAGGCATACCGACTGTAAGACACGTTATTCAACTTTGGTGTGTACCTTAATCATTATAGCACTGAAAATGACCGGCTTTGATATTTGGTTCCCATTGTATGACAAATATGTAAATCTGGTGACAAGACAAAATCCCAAGAAATATTAAATGATTACCTACGGGTTTCCTCTATGTATAAAATCATTTTTGAAAAAAAAAACTATTTTCAAAATGAGTCGGTTAATTGTATTTACCAAGGAAAGCTGACGTATTTTCAAAAGTCTGCAGGTACCGAACCTTGATATTAGGCTGGGAATCCCGGTCGACTATGTTAAAGGCTATGGAAATTGCAACTCCTAGCTTAAGTCCTATGATGTCTAAGCTTCGTTTTGTCTCGATCCCGCTTGTGGGCTGTTATTTGAACACTTGAACATCCTTGTATTTTGAATATTCGACACTTTTAAATGTTATGAGTACTTTCACTCTTAATACTTTCGCTGCATTATTATTACTAAATTGTGATAACTGCTACCTAATCATCATGACTAAACCCATCCGGGCCCACCGGAAATCGGGGTGTGACAGCAAGCGACAGTCTCTTGGACCCGTAGATCAAGAGAGGATATCCTAGATCTAGAAAGAAATAAAGGACGTTGACTGTGGTCAAGCGACGGTCTCTTATATCCGTAGATCAAAAGATGAGATCCGTAGATCTATGAAGAAAGAAAGGCCGGTAACCGTGGTGAAGCGGCGGTCTCTTAGATCCGTAGATCAAGAGATGAGATCCGTGATCTAAAAAGAAGAAAGGCCGGTGACCGTGGTCAAGCGGCGGTCTCTTAGATCAGTAGATCAATAGATGAGATCCGTAGATCTAAAAAGAAAAACAAAAATCAATCAAACCGTAGTTTGAGATCGGAGGACTGGACCGTGGTCCGGCTAAAACACCGATAAATTTTAATTAAAAAAAGAAAGTTTTCGCTGCAATTTAGAAGCCATACTTCTGGAACAAACCATAAGAACCATAATGCATTATTAAACATGGATGAAGATGATGACTATGGATGATGATGAATATGGATGCATGAAATGTATAAATCTCTAAGTCACGGATATGTGTCCCACATTGAATAAAAGGACGATTTTTTAGGTATAATGCCTTGAATAGAACCGAGAAAGAGAGATTTTATTTAGATCGGGGAACATAAAAAAACTGAAGAAAAATAAAACGAAGGTGGGACAGGGCGGCGGTGGTGGCGGCACGCTGCCTACTCTAGGGTTTGAACTCGGTGGTGATGGCTAGAGTTTGTATTTTGTGTGGCGCAGGGGAAACAATATAGAGCCTAGGTTGGCTATGATGCCATGTAAGACTATTAAAGACTTGATGATCATTATTGAATAAAGGTTACATATAAAGATAATATGAAACCCTAAATACCTAAAGTGGGCCCGTGGGCTCACACTAATAATATAGTCTAATACTACCAATACCCAGTTATTGACTCTTTTGACTCGTTGACTAAATCCAGGACCGATTTAAACCCAGTGTCAGTTTTGAAAAATAAAATAAAACCCAGTGTGATGCACCTCTAAATCGGGTTTATTTAATACCCGACTCTACCCACAAGTTATATATTGGTCCAATACCCTATGATTTAATGCTGGTTCCAACCTCGTAATACCAACCCGAACTGGTTACGACCCGTTATGAAAATCATAACTGAACCGAACCAATCATTTTCCCTCTCCAAAAACCGGTTTCATACTCAACCTAGCTCCACCAATACCCAGTTATTGACAAGTTGACCGGAATCGGAATCGGAATCGGTTTCAACTCTGAGCCGATTTGGAAAAAAAAAAAAAAAAAAAAAAAACCCGGGTTTCGTGCACCTATAATTTTAGCCACTGACTTGACTCTGATTAAAATAATATCACAATTCACTTGAGGCCCACGAACTACTTTTTAATGTTGTAGCCTCCCTATTGGACTCAGCCGGCCCACCAATTTCATCAATATTTTTATCGACAATAATTAAGCAATCTCTTATCAATTATGCGTATCAACTTCATCTTTGGAAACTTCATGAGCGGTACCAAATTCATCTTTGGAAACTTCATGAGTGGTACCAATTTGAATTTAAATTTTGTTTGCACATGGAAATACTGAGTTTTCCCAAGACTTTAGTTCCAAAAGTATTCCTAGTGTTCCGGTGAATATTGTTGACCAACGTTTGTTGAAAATAAATCTAAAAAATATGACACTAATGGAAGTCAATACATACCCATCTACACGTATTTTGATGAAGCACATGTTGGAGTAGATTTTATGTATTCCAAAAGTTCCATTGGCTTGAGAGTGGTCACCACCATTTGATGCTTTTGTGACATAATAGAAAAAAGGTTGATAAGCACGCTAAAGGTTGTGCAGAGAACCAGCATGTTTTTGTCTCTTTTGCCTTTAACACATTTGGCTCTCTAGCGTCAGAAGTTATTCAATTCCTGAACAGGGTCCAACGGGTCATCCACAAAAATTGTTCAGCTCTAGGGGGCAGGGCCGGCCCTGAGAGTGGGCGGAGAGGACCACCGGATAGGGCACGTTTTATCCTAGGGCACATTTAAAAAAAAATCTACTTATATATGTATATAAAAAAGAGTAAATTACAAGTTTTGTCCTTTATGTTTACACCAAATTGCAGGCGGTGTCCTTTGCCTTTAAAATTAACGGGTTTTGTACTTAATGTTTCAAAATCTTGCACCGTATGTCCTTTGAGCCTAACGTAGTTAATTTTTTTTTGTTAAATCTGGTCACCTAGGGATAGTTTAGTCTTTTTACCCTATTTATTGAATATCATTTTAATAAATAAAACAAAATTTTTATAACTCTACCTTCTTCAACATCAATCACCAGCAACACCTCTAAGACCACCTCCCACCACCGCCTAACCCACCTTCACCATCCAGAACCAACCACTCCGGCACCACCCACCTGCAACACCACCTCCACCACCGCAAACCCACCTTCACCATCCACAACCCACGACCGTACTCCTCCTTCACCGCCACCCATCATCACCATCGCACCCACCCACCATGTTTTTGCCCTTACAAGATGCCAATTCAATCCTTTTGACCAACCTTTGTGTATAGATACTCACTCCTCATCCTTGACTTTACCCACTTCCAAATTTCAATACGGTTTACAATTCAATAGTTTTTACTAATTCATCTCACACTCTAAAGAAACACGTAACTAATTTTAGGATTAATTAGTTTGGTTTATGTTTCAAACATGAGGGTTAATCTTCTTTGGCTTTCCTGAGCTCCGATTTGGTCCGTTCTTCCTGCAAGACAGGTCACCGTTAGCTCGTTAAGAGGGAAATATGGGGGTTTCCCTCTTAACCAGACTCCGGCGTGAGAATAAGTATCTGCTTTGAGGAAATAAGTGTGTGTTAAGAGTGAGAGTGGAGAGAATGGAATGTTTAACGTGTGCCTGGAGGTCTCTATTTATAGCCGGAGAGGTGTAAGAAGAGATGAGCTGATGGGTCTTGGGCCGGAAGGCGACAAACAGGGAATATGCTATTTGTCTCACTGGTGTCGATCGTTAGTGTCTTCTAGAAGATCCCAGGAGCTGGCGCAACATTATTGAAGCCACGTGTCCCTGTTGTCGGCCTTGTTGTCCCTCTGCCATCAGTAGATAAGTGGAGATCATGGGGCAGGTGTCGACTCCCCCTGATTGGTGCCACGTAGACGTCCTTGTGTACACTCTGTCTCTTGCACGTCAGACGATCGTGGAGCACGATAGAGCACAGCCTGGATGATGCTGATTGGCTTAACGTTCTGCCACTTGTACCTTCTATACTCTCTGAAGTGGCCTCGCGCCCTAACCTCTGCACGACCCTTGTTGAGCATGTAATTAGTCTGCGCAAGGTTGTAGGGGCTGAAGCTCTTATTCAGAACACTAAGTGTGGAAAGTGATATAACCTTTTGTTTGAACCTCGCGCGAGGACATGGTTTGCTTGAGTATCCTGCGCGGGTCTGGAGATTGATCAGCTTTCTGAGTAAGGAGTACGGTCCAGGGCGCGACCTGAAAAAGGTTTGCGCGGCTTTTTGGGACCATACCCCTTCAAGTTCCCCCAGTCCAGTGCTGCACCATGCGCGAAGCAAGTGGTTGGAGCTCTGGACTTAGAAAAAATGAAGTGCTACGTTAGAAAAAAATACTTGCTAAGCCTTGGTAGATGGCGCGCGTGTG
>JARYGA010052170.1:0-40515 GCA_030545235.1 Helianthus tuberosus | reverse complement strand
TCAAAGGCTTACTCAAGAATTCCGTTCTGGAAATTCCAACCGTAGAAATGTAGGTTCTACCTCTGCACCATACTGCAAAATTTGCAGAAAGAAGCATTCTGGAAGATGCTCCACTCACTCTAATTTCTGCAAAGCACCAGGACACAAGGAAGAAGATTGCAAGAGGAAACCAACTAATGGATTGTGCTTCAACTGTGGAGAAAAAGGTCATACCAAGCCAAACTGTCCGAAACTAGCTCCAGCTGCAAACAACAAGAACACTAAAAATGCTAGAGCATTTGTTCTGACTCCAGATGAAGCCAAGATGATCCCGGACGTCATAGCTGGTACATTTTTAGTTAATGATATTTTTGCTAAAGTATTATTTGACTCTGGTGCGAACCAAAGTTTTATCAATACTTCGTTTTGCAAACTTCAAAATCAATCATTAACTAAACTACCACAAGAATGTCTAGTAGAGACAGCAAATGGAAAAACCATTAGGATTTCCGAAATCTTGCAGGAAGCAAGAATAGAAATTTTTAATCAAAAGTTTATTGCAAACCTTTACCCAATGAATCTGGCAGGATTTGATGTCGTGTTAGGAATGGATTGGTTAATAGCTAATAAAGCCAGTATTTTATGTGATCAAAAGTCAATTCAAGTAAATTCACCAAGGGGTGAAAAGATCACAATTAAAGGAGATAAACCATCTAGATCCACTAAATTTATCTCTGCGATGAAAACTGCAAGTTATATAAGAAAAGGATCTATAGTTTATTTGATTTCTATAATCACTAACACTAAAGGAAAAGAATTAAAAGAAATTCCAGTAGTATCCCAGTTTTCAGATATATTTCCAGAAGAATTGCCAGGATTACCGCCAAACAGGGAAGTTGAATTCAGAATCCATATGTTACCCAGAACAGCAACGATTGCCAAAGCACCTTATCGTTTGGCACCCGCCGAAATGCAAGAGCTGAAGAAACAATTAGACGAATTGTTGGAAAAAGGATTTATACAGCCAAGCTCATCGCTATGGGGAGCACCGATTTTGTTTGTCAAAAAGAAGGACGGATCAATGCGAATGTGCATTGATTACCGTGAATTGAACAAGGTCACGATTAAGAACCGGTATCCATTACCAAGAATCGATGATCTGTTCGATCAACTGCAAGGAGCTCGATTTTTCTCAAAAATCGATTTAAGATCAGGATATCATCAATTAAAGGTACAGGAAGAGGACATTCCTAAGACTGCATTTAGAACAAGGTATGGTCATTATGAATTTACTGTCATGCCATTTGGTTTAACCAATACCCCAGCTGCATTTATGGACATGATGAACCGAATATGTAAGCCATATTTGGCTAAATTCATAATTTTCTTCATAGATGATATTCTAATTTACTCTAAGAGTAAAGAGGAACATGCAAAGCACTTGCACTTACTTTTAAGTCTATTAAGAAAGGAAAAGTTTTACGCTAAGTTTTCCAAGTGCGAGTTTTGGTTAGAACAGGTACAATTTCTTGGACACTTAATGAAGGAATTCATATGGATCCAACAAAGATTGAAGCAATTACCAATTGGAAAACCCCTGAATCACCAACCGAGGTTAGAAGTTTCTTAGGATTGGCTGGTTATTATAGAAGATTTATTCGAGATTTCTCTAGAATAGCCATTCCCTTAACCAAGTTAACCTGTAAATCCATTAAGTTTGAATGGGGACCAAAACAAGAAGAAACCTTTAGAACCCTTAAGCAAAGATTAACCCATGCACCCATACTAGCGTTACCAGAAGGAACTGAAGACTTTGTAGTCTATTGTGACGCTTCTAAGTTAGGTTATGGATGTGTGTTGATGCAACATTAAAAGGTTATAGCTTACGCCTCTAGACAACTTAAGTATCATGAAAAGAATTATTCAACCCATGATTTAGAACTAGGAGCTATAATTTTTGCCCTTAAGATTTGGAGACATTACCTTTATGGTAGTAAGTTTATCATATTCACAGATCATAAAAGTTTAAAGTATGTTTTTAGGCAAAAAGAGTTAAATATGAGACAAAGACGTTGGATGGAATTGCTTAGTGATTACGATTGTGATATCCAGTATCATGAAGGAAAAGCCAATGTAGTGGAAGATGCTTTAAGTCGAAAATATCATGAAAAGCCAAAAAGGGCACGTTCTCTTAAATTAAATCTACAAGTAGATTTAAACGATCAGATTAGAAAAGCACAAGAATCAGTAATCAAGGAAGATACTGAAAAATTAAAAGGAATGATTAAAGAATTAGAATAAGGAACATATGGAATTTGGAGATTCCATAAAAAGAGAATGTGGATACCTAAATTAGGAAACTTACGTCACCGTATATTAGAAGAAGCCCATAAGTCTAAATATACAATGCACCTAGGAAGTGATAAGATGTACCAGGATTTAAGGAAAAATTTCTGGTGGATAGGAATGAAAAAGGATATAGCAGCTTATGTTTCTAAATGTTTAACTTGTTCTCAAGTTAAAGCTGAACACCAAAAACCCTCAGGATTGTTATAACAATTGGAGATGCCAGTTTGGAAATGGGAATTGATAACAATGGATTTTGTTACCAAATTACCCAAAACAAGAAAAGGTAATGATACAATCTGGGTGATTGTAGATAGGCTAACCAAGTCAGCTCATTTCTTACCAATGAAGGAAACTTTCAGTATGGAACAGTTAGCCAAACTATATGTAAATGAAATTGTTTCATTACATGGAATTCCTTTATCAATTGTTTCTGATAGGGATAGCCGTTTTACCTATCATTTTTGGGCAAGTTTCCAAAAAGCAATGGGAACCAAGTTGAATCTAAGCACAGCTTACCATCCTCAAACAGACGGACAAAGCGAAATGACAATTCAGACAATGGAAGACATACTTAGAGCTTGTGTAATTGATTTCGGTGGTAATTGGGATGATCACTTACCTTTAATAGAATTTTCTTATAATAATAGTTATCACACAAGTATCAATGCTGCACCATTCGAAGCACTTTATGGACGAAAGTGCAGAACCCCAGTCTGTTGGGCAGAAATTGGGGAAAAGCAACTATCTGGACCTGAGATAGTGCAGGAGACAATCGATAAGATCATGCAAGTCAAGGAACGACTGAAAGCAGCACGTGATCGACAAAAGAGTTACGCTGAAAACAGACGTAAGTCGTTAGAATTCCAGGTAGGTGATAAGGTATTGTTAAAAGTCTCTCCTTGGAAAGGACTTGTAAGATTCATCAAACGAGGAAAGCTAAGTCCCAGGTATGTTGGACCTTTTGAGATTATTAGAAGAATAGGACCTATAGCTTATCAGCTACAACTGCCAGAGGAAATGGCAGGAATACATGATGTATTTCATGTATCTAATCTCAAGAAATGCCTAGCTGATGAATCACTTGTAGTACCTCTTAAGGACATAGAGGTAAATGAACAACTTAAATTTGTAGAAATGCCTCTACAGATTGAAGATAGAAAAGTTAAGAATCTCAAGCATAAGAGATTAGTTCTGGTCAAAGTAAAGTGGGACTCCAAAAGAGGACCTGAGTACACATGGGAGCTTGAATCAAAAATGCAAAAGAAATATCCACACTTGTTCCAGTAGATCTCGAGGACGAGCTCTAAAATAAGGTGGGGAGGAAGTAACAATCCTAGCTAAACGGACACCCTCGATTATTTTTCCCGACATAGAATATAGCATTAAAAATAAATTAAAAAATCTGAAACTTAAGTTGAGGCGGGCCGCGTAGAACCCATCCCAACCTTCACGCGGGCCGCGACAGAGTGAAAAATGGCGCAACCCTGGGCCTCCACGTGGCCCAACACATGTCGAGCCTGCTTGCTGATCCGGATGGGCTACGCTTTGACCGGGGTTTGACGCGGGCCGCGTAGACCTTTGTCTACGCTTACGCGGGCCGCGTAAAAACTGAAATCAGGCCCTATATAAAGGAGCCATCGGATCTCAGTCGAATTCGCTCAAATTTTCTTTCTCAATCTCAATTTCTGAATAGTAGAGATAATACGCGGGTATTATACCCCCTAAATAGCGAGGTTCTGCTACGATGTAAGTATCATAACCGCTGGAGACGTATTAGATACTCTGCCCGATTGATCTAGGGTTCCGTAACGGCTGTCGTGGTTCTACCCGACGTAGTCGTTGGAATGCCGTCTCGGGGAGGGTATTACTAATGTTAAATTGGGTTATTATACTAACACACGTGCATTTGTGTAATTTATAGATTGTCATCAGGAAACCCTTACAGATAATCTAAGATAGCAAAGTGAGTAATCCTCTTTTTGTTAAATGTTTTTACAAAATCTCATTTAATTAATTATACAATAAACAGTTATTGAGTATTTGTAAGGATACAATTACAGTCGGTAAATTTGGGGTTTTGTATACAAAATTTGTTACCACCTGGTAAAGGAGTAACATGACCATAAGTCGGAACGACATTACCGTGTGGTGGTAATTGATATGACTTGGAAACAAATGTAATTGCAGATGCACCCTCAATACTGTAAAATGATTGTTATTTCAACTTGATTAAACTGGGATTCACTCACCAGTATTTCCCACTGACAAAATGTTTTTAAAACGCGTTTCAGGTAACAAAATGTGAAAGCCAAATAGAAGCCAGCTGGACAACACTGAAGGCTTGGAAAAGTGGCAATAAAGTTACCTAAAAGAAATAGATGTTTTTCTCAAATAAAAATAGGATTTATTCCTATGAAATGTGTGTACTGAAAACTTGGGTTTTACCCATGTGTTTAACGTTATGAAAATGTGGTATTTTACTCTGATAAAATATTTCCTAACTACTGTCCTGATGAAAGATTTCGCTGCCAAATTAGATAATAACGTGATACCATCAAAACTGGCTCGCCGCCACCCGTTCCCGGGAATTAGGGATCGAGGGTTGCGACAATTTCCCCCAAACCCACTCCAATGCCATAAAGGTAAGACTTGTCAATATTTATTTTAAGACCTGAACAGAGAAAAAAACATCGGAGAATTCTCACTGTGTTTAATAGTTCATCTCTAGACCAATCTCCCATAACAATTGCGTCATCCGCGTATAAGAGATGGGCAATATTCGGCCCGTTGTTTGGAGTCGAAATCCCTTTAATAACCCCCGTTCTCTTAGCGTTGTCAATCATACAGGAGAGAGCCTCCATCACAACCAAGAAAAGAAAAGGTGATAACGGGTCACCTTGTCTCATACCTTTTTCACATCTAAATGTGAAAGTAGGCGATCCATTGACCAACACCGAAGAGTTAGCCGACTTCAGAATTCCCATAATCCAAGAGCACCATTTATTATGAAAACCCATCTGTTGAAGAATGTTCACAACGAAGTTCCAATTCACATTATCGTAAGCTTTGTCGAAATCAATTTTTAAGATGAATGCCTTTGATTTTTTCTTTTTTATCCACGAGATAAGCTCATTAACTATCAGAGGACCATCCAAAATATATCTACCTTTAAGAAAAGCCGACTGATTCTCCGAAATAACACCATCAAGAACTATCCTCAAGCGGTTGGCTAACACTTTTGAGATAACCTTACTAATGACTCCCACCAAATTTATTGGCCTATAGTTAACAAGTGAAACCGGGTCTTTTACTTTAGGCACAAGCACAATAAACGTGGCCCCACTACCCAACGTAAACTCGCCAGTATTATAAAACCATTCAAAAATTCTCCCAAAGTCATCCTTGAAGATATTCCATAAGTGCTTAATGAATCTAAAATTCATCCCGTCAGGACCCCGGGGCTCTCTCGTCTCCACATTCGAAAACTGCCTCTTTAATTTCTTGATCCAAGAAAGGTTCTATCAAAAGGTTACGATCCAATTCTGAAATCTTCTTTATATTCAAGCAGTCCAACTCCGGACAATTGGGAGAAAATTCTCTAAATTTATCACGAAAAAATGAGAGGACCTGTTTCTTAATTAACGCCGGTTTGGAGCCCCAAACACCATCTATATTGAGGCTGTGAATCGAATTTGAAGCTTTCCTATTGTTAATCAAGGCAGGAAAGAATTTAGAGTTCTCGTCACCGTCTAAAGCCCATTGTCACAACCCCCGCCCCCTAACTACCTGGGAACGGGCGGTCGCGGCCAGTTTTGGTGGTATCCTGTTATTGTCTAATTTGGCAGCGGAAATTTCATCAGGACCATAGTTAGGAAATATTTGATCAGAGTAAAATACCACACTTTCATAATATTAAACACATGGGATAAAACCCAAGTTTGCAGTACACACATTTTCATAGGAATAAATCCTATTTTTATTTAATAAAAACATCTATTTTATTTTAGGTAACTTTATTGCCACTTTTCCAAGCCTTCAGTGCTGTCCAACTGGCTTCTATTTGGCTTTTACATATTGTTACCTGAAACGCGTTTTAAAAACACTATGTCAGTGGAAAATACTGGTGAGTGAATCCCAGTTCAATCAAGTTTTAATAAAAACCATTGTACAGTATTGAGGGCGATCTCGCAATTACATTTGTTTCCAAGTTATATCAATTAACATCCATGGTACTGTCAGACCCGACTTGTGGAAATGTTACTCCTTGACCAGGTGGTAACAAATTTTGTATACAAAACCCCAACATACTCATGAAAATTGTATTCTTACAAATACTCAATAACTGTTTAATGTATAATTAATTGTGTGAGGTTTTGTAAAAACAGTTAACACAAAAAAGAGGATTACTCACATTGCTATTTTAGGTATTTCCTTTGTGGCTTCCTGGTTATAATCTAGTTAAATAAACAATGCACACACATTAGTATAATAACCCATTTTAACATTAGTAATACCCTCCCTGAGACGGCATTCCAACGACTACGTCGGGCAGAACCACGACAGCCGTTACGGAACCCTAGATCAATCAGGCAGAGTATCTAATACGTATCCAGGGGTTATGATACTTACAACGAGGCAGAGCTTCGCTAATTAGGGGGTATTATACCCGAGAATTGTATTAAATCTTCAGAATTTCGAGAGAGAAAGATTTTATGAATGATTTGAACTGAAAGCCCGAGCTCCCACTTTATAGGGCCTGAAATCGAGTTCTACGCGGCCCGCGTACGGTTTGGCTTGGGTCTACGCGGCCCGCCAGGGGCTACGTGTCCCGGTATAGGGTTGCTGAGTCAGCCCTAGACCCCACACGCGTCCGACACGTGGCGTGCTCTGGTGCGGTCTGGCCTCCTTGCTGTCGCGGCCCGCGTAAGACCAAAGGGGTGGCTTACGCGCCCCGTGAGAGACCCATAAATTTTGTTTTATTTTATTTTTATTAATATAAAAGGTATACGGGCTTGTTTATCGCATATGGGGTATATTTTAGGAAGTGTAGGGGTGTCAGGGGTGTTTTAGGAGGTTTGGTATACTATTTAATAAAATATGTAATGCGTTTGTATTAAGTATAGTAACCCAATTTAACTTTATCCCTACGTCACGAGACAGAACCCCAACAAACTTAGTCAGGCAGAGCCTTATCATTTGTTACGGGGCCCTACGTCACTTGGACAGGGTATCAGTGATCAGGGGCTACAATACTTAAAACGAGGCAGGGCTTTATTTATAATAGTGTAAAAAAATAAGAATATATGTATGTAGAGAGCGGAATCGAGAAAGAAGGAGTGAATTGAATGTTTGAAATGCCTATTTATACTACCATTTTACTTTGGGATCACGTAAAGCATGGACACCTATCATTCTTCATTAATTGTTGCCTTATACGTACTCACATCCACACTTTTACTTTATAAATTTCCCAATTTTCATGGTTTGATTTGATTCCTTATCTAGACACGTACACAAAACAAATTTTAAATATATATTAGATTTATTATTATTTTATTTAGTAGGGACATGTACGTCCTAATGAAAATTTCGATTATTATTATTAATATTATTATTATTATTTAATATATATTATAATTAATTTAACTGCTTCACTTATTTGGTGCTTATAACTTCTAAAATATGACGTTTTATAAAATGTTGAATATGCCATTAGAACGAGAATAATTTTTTCTACATTTTGAACCAAGTTTCATTAAAAACATAGTAGGTTCAAATATAATGTATTTTTATAATTTAATTATTAAATGGTTCCTACGCTTGCCCAAAATACCTCATATTTCCATTGGTCAACTTACCCATGATGCATCCTTTTAATAACATAAGTTTTTATATATTTTATAAATAAAATTTTTGGGAATGTTACACCCACCTCGACCGAGCTCTTTCTTTGGGATCCGAAGTTTTTCTATAGTCTGATTCTCTCACAATTTTTCTATTCTCCGCCAACATCCATTCTTCTTCTTATGTGAGGTCCCTATTTTCCATATCATTCTGCAATGTCTCTAATTCCTGCAGAGCCAAGTTAACACTTTCTTTTTCTTTAGACAAGAACTCGTCCCTCCATACTTTAAGACGAGCTCTAATATGAGGGAATTTGGAAGTAAGTCTAACGTCCGGAGGATCAAATGCCTCAAAGCTCTCCGAGGGCTCCATGTTGATCGTTAATACTTTATTCCATTAAGTGTTAAGATTATCATGTGTCTAATGAAATACTAATTACTTTTTTGATCATTTCAGATTCTATAGTCATGTTGGTGTGGTTACCATGATCGTATTGTTGGTTTTGGTCTCTTTGAATGAAGAATTTTATTTCTTATGAATACGGCCCTTGGTTACACCATCATTCTGTGAATATTTACAACACAACTGATGCAAGGTATCTTGGTTTCAAAAAGCGTGAAGCGCACAAAAGCGATGCGGTCTATAATAGTGGTGCAAAGCGCAAAGGCGGTGGCCTTTCGTACCCGATGTGCAAGACGATTATATGATTATATATATATCCCATAGTTTTTTTTGCTATAAATAAGTTCCCCTACCAAAAATACCATAAAAACAACCTTGGCACATGAGCCGCGTGTCTCATGCAACCCCCCCCCCCCCCAAAAAAAATGCGCTTTTTTGGCGCTTCTTGGAAAAAGCGTGCCTCAAGTAACAAAAGGCGCCAGTCCTTGCGCCTTAGTGCGTCTCGCACCTAGGAGCGCTTTTAAAAACCAAGGCAAGTATTGCATTCTTGCAAGAAATAGTTTCAACATACCATATTCTGTCACCACCAATTTTAACTCCAACTCAATCAAAACAAGTTTGTAATGCATTTGACCTTCTTCAGGTGCGCTTGAAATTCATACTGAATTTATATTGTGTTTTCTGATGTTCATAACTTGATTATCTTGATTGAATGATAAATGAAGTTATCCATGTTTAGTGATAATAAAAATCATTTTATTTCGTAAGATCATGAATGGTATTTTATTTTTTCTATATGTGATTTTTTTCTATGTCATGTTATACCCAAATCTTCTCTATACGGGTGTTTTAATAAACTTATAGAGTTAGAGAAACCCAATTTTTATGCCAAAGAAATTGATTTTCTTTACTTTTCCCAGTAACTGATTTTGGTCCAAAGGATATCGTGCCTTACAACCAAATTCATCAGGTATGTTATCTATTTTTAAATATATCTTTTATTCTTGATTCAAATATTGATATTATTCGATTATCATTATGCGGCATTAGTATTTTCAAGCCCAAGATGATATTGATTATGGGATTGCTGATAAATTGGTTGGCTCAAGAAATAATGCGTATGAGAAACAGGTATGTTGAATTGTGGCGCATCAATTTTAGCCACCATCTGTAGTGGACATTCAACATAGGTTTAGGTGAATCTCCTCTTAGAACCCAACATTTCATCTTTATATGTTTTGTGAATAATATTTTTTAACCAAAAATATATAATCTTAATAACTTATTTAGCAGGTACAGCATTTCTTCAGGGTTTTTTATAGACTCAAGAATTTTAGAAATCTTGGTTCATGGACAACAATTATCAACTACAACAGAAGCAGGAAAAAAATATAGGCAGTGGAAGCAGACCATGTTACCTCAACTGTCCAATGCAGGCCACACGTTATTGTGACTTAAGGTTGTGACTTTGGGAAGGGTAACTTTAGTGTTATAAGGTAGACTTCCTTTTATTACATGTCTGTTTGTTATTGACAGACGAGGTAATGGCATTGTATTGGTCAACTTTTAGCGAGTGGGTTTTATTGACAAATATTGTGACGAAGCAGTTCGTTTTTGGGATAGACTACGTATATGTTAAAATTACTATAGGTAAGTTGTTTTATGATATATTATTATATAATTTATGGATCACACAACTAAAGGTAAGTTGTTTTATGATATATTATTATATAATTTATGGATCACATAACTGAAGCTGTTATCTGCATTTTTTTTCCTGCTGATGTTGTCAAGAGTTGGTGGATATGGGGTACTGGTCATCTCCCATAATGTACGCATTGAATGGAATAGTATTAAATGATTTTTCTTTGCTCACGATTGGAGAACAATAAGTAACACAATTTTGTTTTAATTGGGGGGTTGAATTACGGGTGATACAAGCTGGCTAGGGTCGGGTCAAACCACACATTAGATCCCACAAAGATGGCTCAGTATCATCACCTATTAGACATTGCATAAACGACACCATAAGGTGGAAAGTATTATGATGTTCGTAATAAAGAAGCACCCCTTATATTGTTTAAAAGCTAACTCAAGTAATTCATCAGCAATGGGCAGTGCAATGGGTAGTTATAGTGTTGAAAATGCTTATGAACACGACTTTTTTCGAACTAAGGGTGACACTGGTGCTCTTGGTTACACCATCAAATCTCACTATAAGTGTGGTTGGTTATATTATTCATTTTACTTCCTCTTTGCACACACACACACTAAATATCATTTCAATCTTTTCACGTATACTAAAAAAATTATGTGGAGCAAAATGGTGTTTTGGCGGAAAAAGTTGTGGGAACATGATTTATGTTTTAGTCCGATCTAAAATATGGGTATTACTCGATTAAGTCATGCATAAGATCATACGCTAATAACTCAACAAACCCCTTTATGAGAATTCACCTTTTTCAAACCCTAGCCCTCGGCTTCTTTTCCATTCTGTTTAATCTTCTTATCACTTGGATTCTTGCATCAGGTAACATTTGTATCTTCTACTAATTATTATTTCTTTTGTTTATTTGTTTATCTATTCTATGTTATGTTTTTAGTTATTATTTTTATTATTGAAGTTTCAATATGTTTTTACAAGTCACAGACACATAATCTTCTTCCTTCATAAACGTATAATGTTGTTTGTCAATTCCTCAAAAACATATTATTTTGTCAAACCCGCGAAGTTCGCGGGTATTAGCCCTATAGTATGATGCTTCGCTGGTATTTTGTCAACTTATCTTTTCGGTTTTGTTACATCTATAGTACGATGCTTTGTTTTATTTTAATCTTTGACTTCAAATTGCTATAATAAGTTCATGCTTACAGTTTGTTTATGATTTGTAACGTAATTTTTTTTTCCAAAAGTAACAAACATATCATTTTTCAATACCGCGAAATTCGCGGGTATTATCACTCGTTTACTTTATAAATTTCAATTTTCATGTTTTGATTTGATTCCTTATCTTGACACGTACACAAAACAAATTTTAAATATATATTAGATTTATTATTATTTTATTTAGTATGGACATGTACGTCCTACTTAATTTAAATGAAAATTTCGATTATTATTGTTATTATTATTATTATTTAATATATATTATAATTAATTTAACTGCTTCACTTATTTGGTGCTTATAACTTCTAAAATATGACGTTTTATAAAATGTTGAATATGCCATTAGAACGAGAATAATTTTATCTACATTTTGAACCAAGTTTCATTAAAAACAGAGTAGGTTCAAATATAATGTATTTTTATAATTTAATTATTAAATGGTTCCTACGTTTGCCCAAAATACCTCATATTTCCATTGGTCAACTTACCCATGATGCATCCTTTTAATAACATAAGTTTTTATATATTTTATACATAAAAATTTTGGGAATGTTACACCCACCACGACCGAGCTCTTTGTTTGAGATCCGAATTTTTTCTATAATCTGATTCTCTCACAATATTTCTATTCTCCGCCAACATCCATTCTTCTTCTTATGTGAGGTCCCTATTTTCCATATCATTCTCCAATGTCTCTAATTCCTGCAGAGCCAAGTTAACACTTTCTTTTTCTTTAGACAAGAACTCGTCCCTCCATACTTTAAGACGAGCTCTAATATGAGGGAATTTGGAAGTAAGACTAACGTCCGGAGGATCAAATGCCTCAAAGCTCTCCGAGGCTTCAACGACAGCTTCCTCAAAACCCGGTTGACCAATCCACGAACTAAACACCCGAAACGGACACGGACCAAACTTGAGATCAACGACCTCCATAATAATTGGACAATGGTCCAAATGCCTACCGAGAAGCACCCGCGGACAAGTTTGAGGCCAAGAATTAAAAAACTCTGAACAGACCAGGAAACGGTCCAGTTTACTAAGTTTCCTTCCATTGTCTCTGATACAATTGAACTTCCGGCCTTGCAGGGGGAATTCCAATAATCCATTCTCAAATATAAATTTGTTAAAATTCTCAGCACACACGGCTTTGAACTTAGAATGTTTCCTTTCTTCCAAAGAACGTACATCGTTGAAGTCACCCGCTAAAACCCATTTACCGTCGAACTTCTCAATCTGAGCAGAGATTTCCTCCCAAAGTTGGCTCTTGGCCACGATACTTTGGGGAGCATAAACGTTCATTAAATTCATAGAAACCCCACTACCCACCAATGAACCTCTGACTATTAAGAAGCACCTGTTCTGAATGGTCTCTTCGACTTTAAAAATATTAGGATCCCATATCCAAATCAACCCACCTGACAGACCTACTGAAGCCGTAAATGTGTATTCAAAATTGTTACTTCCCCAAAATCCCACCAGACCCGCTTTAGAAACAGACTCCATTTTAGTTTCTAGAAGTGCAACAGCCCAGATTTTGTTTGAAATCCTTATATCCTTCGCCCAGTTTACTTTAACACCCCCATTTAAACCTCTGACATTTAAGGAAAGAATATTCATTAATGCACAACGTACATACCTTCGCCTCTAATTGCGTCTTTAACAAGATTGTTGTGATTACTGAGGTTAACTCCAATGAGGTTCCCAATTCTAGCGTTACTTCTACCTCATCTGTGGCCTGAACATCGAAGGTGTCTGCGATTTCTTCCCCTTCATCATCAGCTACAGGAGCGACGTCGACGGCCGGAGATTCAACTTCTGGAATGAAATCATCTTCTACGTGTTCCTGCTCCCTGTTGACCGCATTATCGAACACCTGACTCGGATCCTCTGAATCTTTATTTCCCTGATCTTGGTTAAATTCCTTGGAATTATCGCTTATGTCAACATTCAGGTCAAAATTAAAGGCCCCATTATCCCTGGGCCGCTTCCTGGGTCTTTCGTCCGATAAAGGACTTGTCATCCTCCCTTGACTTTGGGCTTTTGTTCTAGGCCTCAGAATTGCTAGTCTCTTTTTGGGCCTCACAAGTTGGTCCGAAGAGTTGAAAAAAAATAATGTCCTTACTAAGAGAATTGTCACCATTATTAAATACTTGGGACCCACAGGGGGTAAAGGCGGCTCTGTATTAAATAGCTGAGAATCAACTCTTTCATTTCCCAGAATATTACCGTTCAAAACATTATGATTATTGGGTTCCCCACGTGCGGCTTCATTTATCTCCTCCGACCTTCCATTCTCCTCTCCCGCCCTTTGGTTTTCTAACCTTGGACCTTGTGAACTGTTGGCATGTTGAGTATCTCCAGAACCGGACTTTTTCGGCGACATCGAAACATCGTCCGGGATGGTCACCCTCCCAACTGAATCCGGGAACCAATCACTCATTTCCTCTTCAATCCAAACACGATACTGTTTATCCTTCCATTTCAACGTAACATGATTATGGATTCTATTTCCTTCTCCAACAAGCAAACCGATCCAACTAACCGATAAATCACGGTCATTCGCCTCCAACTGAGATCCATGAACAATCTTACCGAAATGTTCCGCGATGTTGTTAAGAACATAGTTATCAGCAAAATGAATAAGGACTCCGAGAATCCTGACCCATGCAAGACGTTCGAACGGGAGAGATTGAAAATTCCACGAATCTAGGTTATAAAACCATTCCTTCCAAACATTATGATCCAGCAAGAAGCTGGTGCATACTTCTTCTTCCTCGAACTTCAATAACATTGAGAGACCTCTTAAATAGCTTAACGTTACCCCCTTAGTTCTGCTTTCCGCCAATAATATGTTCAGACTCCTCATGATCCTGAGATCATTGCACCTACCGATTAAGGCATAACCAATCAAATCATTAAACGCTGATGCCTCATCTGATATTTCGATACTGCAGTTGGTTTCCAACACCGGTTCGGAAACGGGAGCTGAAGAGATATGATCCTTAGTGAACAAATCACTGAAGAGTTTGCCATTCCCTTGATTAATGAATGTATTGTTGTGAGGCTTAACTTCGTTATGAGGTATACAGGAGCCCTTACTATTCCCAGCAGTGTTGACAATCCTCTTACCACTGATTCCTTCGTTCTCCTTTGCAAATCTAGCTAAGTTGGCAATGAGTTTGAACCCTCCCATTTTGGTTCCATTGAGAGCACGCTCCATTTCCTTTATGTCAGCCATGATTTTAAATCTCACAAAACCGAATCTTCTACCTTCCTTGTCTTTTTTCCTAGCAATATAAACCCCGAAAACTTCTCCGGAGACCTTGACAAAGTCTGCAACATCCCAGGTGTTACAACCATGCGGAAGGTTAGTGATGTAGAATTTAGTTATATTTCCTTCGCGGCTCCTGTCATCTGAGTTTCCTTTGTTCTTGTTTTTCTTCTTGGAAGGCACGTCGTTCCATCTCTATCCTTCATCCCCCACGTCCATGATTGAAGAACGAGATCTAAGAACAGTGTGAAGAGCGAATGGATGAGATCTAATCTAATTAGGATGAATGGACTACTCTAGATAGCTCCAATGAACATATAGATAAGTCCCCGTATGCTAATCAGAATTATATCTGCATCGTCGAGCAGCCTCACCACTATCTTAGAGAGAGAAAGAGAGAGAGCAGTTTAATACGCGTTATATTGAAGGCACAATTGATTTGAACAAATAGACTTTACAAGCTATTGGATTATTATCCGATCAAGAAATAGTATCATCCGATCGGACGACGTATAGTAACATAACATCAGTCGGACAGTTGTTCGACCGAATGACTATCCGGACCATTATCACATCTCATCTGATCATATAGTTAACGGCCCAATAGTATTAAACTCTAATTAGTTGGCGGCCAATTTATAACAATCAGTGTTTCTCGGTCCATCTATTACATATGGCGGCCCAAGTTTAAAGAAATATGTCAGATTTCTTTTAATGGCAACATATTAAATTGAAGTGAGTTTTGTTGAGTCAAACTTCACGTGATTCAATCCAAACAAGTTTCAAGTGATTTCATTAGATCATTTTAGCTCATTTGACAATAGTTGTTTAGTCATTGACGAGATTTATACATTCAAAAAATCATGTTGTTTGGATCATTCGCACGAGTCGCAGATTTACAGACTTTCAAATATTCAGTTCGTTTAAACTGATCGATTGTTTGTTGTGTTTGCAGGTGATACACGAGGTGAAAATTCAAAGTGCTTTACGCGAAAAAGAAAAACGAAGAGTTGTACATCATGGCGGAAGAGTTTTACAACACGTTCTACAAGGCGTTCACTTCCGAATCTTCCGAAACAAAGTCGGAGACAAGAAGCATTTCGAAAACGATTTCGGATAGTCTGAATTACGATAACGTGTACGGAAACCAACAGAAGCCACCGAGATTAATGAATATCGAGGACTACAATTTGAGGGCTGGGTAAAAGCATTCACTTATGATAGTTGGTTAATGTTGAAGTTAGGATTTAAAGAACCAACAAAACAAGATGGAATTTTATTAACAATTGAAGAATTAACTGATAAAGAAGTAAAAAACTTGTGTGCTGAACAAAAGATGATTACATTGTTATATCAATCTGTTCAAGACGATATTATTTCACTACTTGATAATGAAAACACTTTAAAAGGTTTGTGGGAAGCCTTAGAGAAAAAATGTACGGGTGGTGATGAAATTGTCAAAAACAAACGATCGTTATTGAAAAAAGAATTTGATTTGTTTACATGCATGAAAGGTGAAACCGTCCGTCAAATGATTGAAAGATTTTGCCATCTTAAACTCGAACTGGAGAGGTTTGGTATTTCCAAAGATAATGAAGAGATCATTGACAGGTTGATCGAAGCACGTCCAAATGAAAACGATTGGTCACACTATGTCATGATACTCAAAAACAACAACGATATGAATAAAATGACCCTTAAATGGTTAATCGGGAAGCTTGAAGGCCATGAACTGGAACTACAAAAGCAGAACAAAATGGCAAATCAACAATATCAGCAAAATGTCGATCTATACTACAGAAGAAGCATGATTAATCAAGCGCCAAAGATGACATTTAGTGCTGGAAGTTCAAAGGATTCATCTCAACACAGTTTTTCAAAAGATTCGGGTTATCATTCATTTGCTTCAAATCCGTCAAGTCCTAACGTAGTTCAATGCAACATCGCCATAGATCTGAAAAATTCTCAAAGCCTGAATACAGAAGCTGCCAAGCAACAAATGGTGTTTTTAGCATCTATCCTGGAATCATACGAAAGCCTGGTCACAGGTAAGGTTGGAAACCCGAATATGACGAAGGAAGATTATAACCTGATCGATCTAGAGGAGATGGAGCTGATAGATATAAAATGGTGCATGGCTAGCGCTATGAGGATAGCACAACGGTTTATGGAAATCACCGGAAGATCTTGTTTCGGAGCTGCAAATACAAAACTGGGATTCGATAAGTCAAAAGTTACCTGTTTCAAGTTCAAACAGAAAGGGCACTTCAAGAGAGAGTGCACAAACAGGCAAACTGATGAAGATGTGAATCCATTCAAAGATGATTATTATCAGAAAGCAATCTATCATCGCATCAGTGAGTCATCAAAGGTGAATCAAAAGCAAATCGATGAAGGTTCATCAAAATAAAAGTCGAGGGCTCTAGTAGTTATTCAGTATGACGAGGGTTTTGACTGAAGCAATGTTCTTCCGGAAGAAGATTATGTTGGATCCGCTTTCATAGCTAAAGTTGTAGATGATTAACGATGGCAGAGAGAGTATGCTCGATTTGAAATCAAAAAGTTGTATGCTCCTTTTAAGGAAGCACAAAGAGCAAAAAGATGGGATGCTGAAAGAGAATGCTATTTGGATCCACAAGGTAATCCAGTGGTTGATCCTAAGAACGTGGATATCGATGCAGCGACAGATGTATTTCCAGACTGTGACACCTTTCATACAAGGAGGTTATCAGAGAAAGATTATGAAGCTAATCTGTTTAAACGTTTAAAGGAAGTTTTTTTATGAAAGTCTACCAAAAGTGATAGAGTTGAAAAAGAAGAAAGAAGAAGAGATTGAGAAGTTGGTTGGAGAGGTGAAGAAAACCACAGGGGATGCTGATGAGAACCAACAAAAGAATGATGAAGATCAGAAGTTGAAAACAGAAGAATCAAAGGTGCCAGATGAAACTGAGGTAAAAATTCTAACTGAATCTTCTGAGTCATTAAATAATGATGAAAATGTTGATAAAACCGAAGACAGGTGCAGGAAATGCATGGAAACATGCAGAGCCTGTACCGAGAAAGACGAAAATTTAAATTCAAGAGATATTGAGTTTACAAAAATAGAAACTGTTTTCAAAATAAAATGTAAAGAAATACTTGATAATGAAGATGTTTTGAAACAAAAAATTGAAAAGCTGGCACTGAAATGTCAAGATTTTGAAAACGAAAATGAAATATTAAAACAAAAGTGTTTAGCAAAATGTAATGATTGTGTTCAAAAGGATAATAGTATTCAAGATTTACAGAAAAAGTATGATAAAATGAAATGGTCAAGTCATAGAGTACAAGAAGCTTATGATACTTTGAAGAAACAAGTCAAATGTATGGATGAAAGGTTGTCTGAAAACTTAAAAACAACAAGACTTTATGAGATCAAGTATGAAGAAAAGCAACAGGAGTTAAACAAATGTATTGATGAAGTTTCTAAACTCAAACAAGTTTTGGCTGAAAAAGAAAAGATTGTTACAAAACTTCAAAGGTATCATAGTTCTTCGTACATTCTCGAATGTATTTTCAACATCACACCAGATGACAAAGATTCTGAAAAGAATAAAAAAGGTATTGGTTCAGAATATCATCAGGTGCCACCACCGTTGAGAGGTAATTACACGTTTTATGATGAAGAAAAGGTGGCAAAAGGTCTGAACATGGTTGACCAATTACCTGAAAATATCGATGTGATTTACACCAAATCTGATGATGCTGATGATTCAGAGGTGGTAAGTAAGGTTGTTGAAAGCGTTTTGAGAGATGAATCTACCAAAGGTAATCCGAATCACATAATGAAAATGAGGAAAGTTTTCACAAAAATTAGTTGAAAATTTCTAAATCTGAGAAAGATGCGAATGATGATCCAAAAGGATTAGCTTATACCATGATTGGATTGGACAAATTATTCTCAGATAACGAGTTCCCGATTCAGAATGTGATTGCGGATAAAATTGACAAAGTGTTTAAACCGATAGAAATTGAAAAGTCAGAAAATTTCAAAATATACTGGGAAGAACAAGAAAACTTTTTATAACAAACCAAGCAATAAAAAGAAGAACATGAAGGCTGGGTTGGGTTATAAAAAGAAACAAAATCAAAATAGAAAGTTTGAAAAGCAAAATTTTCAAAAGAAAATGAATTTCGTTCAAGTTCAGAAGAAGAGAAAGAACTCCAATTTAGACGACAGTCTAATGAAGAGTTCTATGCTCTGAAAAAGCAACAACATCAGGCCAAAGATGTCTCAAAGAGAACTTCTTTTAAATGTGATCAAAGTGGACATCTTACACGCAAGTATACGAACTCAAACCTGTTGATGTTGAAAAACAGAAATATGAGGATGTGAAACACAGGTCAACCAGATTTGATTCAAAACAAACTTGGAGGTACAACACAAACAAGTTTGCTTCGAATCAAACTTGGAAATCTAACCAGACTAGATTTGATTCAAGACAAACCTGGAATTCTCACACACCCAGATTTAGGACAACACAAAGTTGGAAAACAATGATCGATATGACAAAACCAAACCAATTTTGGAAACGAAAAGTTGTTTTTTAAAATCAAAACACTCAGAATGATTCACATTTTTACAAAAGAAGTGCTTCAAAAGGACAAAACTGGGTGGTTAAGACACAACCTATTTTGTCACACCCTGGCTTTTGCGGAAGCGTGGGTTTATTTGGTGTGACTTCTTAATACCATAGCAACAATCATAACAATGCTATATGAAAATAAAACACATGATGATCATCCATTCATTGAATTTAAAGTTACCACAACATCATTGTTTAAAATGCCGACACATAAAATAAGTTACAACATGACATGATTAAAACGTGTTCACATGACACAACAAAAGACTTGAATAAAAACATGGTTTAAGGACATGTAACCCGTCCAGGTAAGGGTTACACCTCCTAAACCTAGATGACATCATTATTCCTTATGCAGCTTGACATGATTGCACACTTCGCCAGATCCATTAATTTCCTGAAGTACATGTAGTTTGAAAAATCAACAAAAGTTGAGCGAGTTCATGTAAAAGTGAGTATGTATAATTCTTTCATGTATGAATAAAAGTCCCTGGTATGTAGCAATAAGGAAAAAGAGATTACCAATGGGTTGTAAAGCCACTGGTACGTGTGAAAAGGTGCAGGAAGACTCAAACCTAGCAAATTTGTTACCGGGCTTCGGCTGTAAGACACAGTCACCTCTATGGGCCACCCCGGCCTCACGGGTGTGGGCTCGCTACACCCAAATAGATCTATCACCCATGTGTCCCTCGGTCCTAACAACGAGGATTGATGGCCTTAAGTGTTGTACCCACTCCTCACATGATCTAGCAGTAAACCCTCCCTACGCTAACCATACCATGTAAATAAATGTTTGTAATAATTGTCGCATGTATTTCACCCCCGAAGTATAAAACTGAAAACAGTAAAGAGAAAAGGGGGACATGAACTCACAGTACTGCGTCTCCTGAATAGAATCGTCAACCCAAACTCGGTCTGCTACGCGACGACCTACACGTACTAATGTCTATTAGACGAACGGGCTGTGCCTTGGCTTTAGGGTTTAATATTTTTGAGTTGCGACTCTTAAGTTTCTGAATATTGCTCCAAGTTATAATTATTAGTTAAAATAATTATTTTAACTTTAAATTATAGTTTATTTTGGAATAATGTTAAACAATATTTCGTATTTCCTTCCCAAGGATGGGGGCATTTATACATGTATTATTGTGATTCCGAGAAATATATTTTAAGTCCCACTTAGGAAAAATATATTTAACTTATGTGTCCAAAAATATCCGATTCCCAAAATATATGTATTTTTCATGTTATTTGTCAAGTTATATTATTTTACCATAAAAATAATATAACTAGTTCACAAAGTATGCAAATACTCACGCAAGTGTATTAGTGTAAAATATATACTCTAAACATATTTTTATCCGTTTTTATTTATAAAATCGACCTCCGTTACTTTATATTTTTGTAACAAAAATATGGCGAAGTTTATATTTGAAACACAAGTTATAAATTATACTTGTAATGTTTGTCTAGGAAAATACTTTCTAAGTGTTGGATTTTTAGAAAATTTCGCCAGAGTTTCCTTTGTAAACGGAGGTGTCCATGCTTACTAGCATATCATTTTCTTTTCGGAAATCGTTCAAATCAACCAACAAATTACTAAACAATATTATACTAGTTAAGTGCAAAAACAATGCACTTTATATAACAACATAAACTTGGTTTTTCGTAAAAATGCGTAGTAACTTAGTGGGGTGTTTAGTGGGTTTAGCTACCCTCCAAAGTGGGTTTATTTTTGTTAAACCTTGCTCTCGGGATTTTTAGATGTTCACAACTTGTGAACTTGTTTTACAAAAATATCCATTTACAACATTTCCATGTCTCACTAGTATTCATAGTTTATTTCCTTCCAAAAATATTGTAAGAATCACGATTTTTCAAAAATCCGTCTTTTAACTTGGTTTGTCTAGAAAACTTATTTGTAAACCTTGGGTCCATACGACCATCTACCCACTTAGTTCACTTATTTTTCAAGGAATCGCTTTGTTACCAAGTTTATGTTGAAACATGGAGGTGATTCTTTTATGTAGTTCACTAATCACCCCCGAACTTGTTAACTTAAGTTTTTAATCTTACTTTAACAAGTTCATCCATGATGTTAAACACCCTATTACTAGTAATCATCAAATAAATAATAACAATATCAAAACAACTTTATTTTAACAAGATTTCATCTTATGACATCATCATATTAGCTTTATGTTCAAGTTTGTCTATGATCTTTTTAGTGTTCTGGTATTCACACCACAACATAATTATTAACCACCATAAATGAGAAGTAAATGAGGATCAAAGGGACTTACTACTAGCTTTGAAGCTAGGGAAGAAACTAGTCGAAAAATGAGTGGTTAAAAACAAACGAGAGAGGTCCTTGGCGATCCGTGAGCTCCACACTTCGTGATTCACCTTGCTGCACCTCGGGATGGTCTTGAAATACTTGAATCAAAAATAAAAAAAAGGATGTGTATGGTAGGGTGTTCGGCCGAGCTTTACTTTGAGGAAGGAAGGAATTGTTTTGAGTTGTTGATTAGTGGAAGTGATTAGTTGATGGTGGTGATGGTTATAAGTATTCAAATTCTATTGTCCATGGGGTCTTGTGTCACCCAAAGTACGCACCTTGTCACCTCACAATCTCTAAAGAGATTGCACGAGGATTGAGCAAAGTTTTAAAAATATCTTGATGGTTATGCTTTTGGTTCGAAAAATTCTGCCATGGGAGGGGTTTAGTGCAAGATTTTGGTGGTAATTGGTGACTAGTATGGGGGGCTAAGTGTAAGTATCAAGGGTGAGTGTTAGTTCAATCAACATCTTCACATTTCCTAGGTAATACATGGGGATTTGTAGGATTCTTGGTAGCACATGGGAATTCGTATGATAGAGAAGGGGGGGCCATGTGTGCCGCCATTTTCATATGGGGGGGGGGGTTAGATGTAACTTTGTGGGTAAATAAATTAATTAGTGGGAGTTTAATGTTATGTCTAGTGTTTAGTGTGTATCGGGTATTATATAAGGTGTTATAGTGCTCGGGGACCATAACTAGCTCAGAAAAGTGTAACAATGTTTTTAATAATATTTTTGTGTTCCGGGTAATGTCCGGTTGTTCGGTTATATACTGTCCCGTTAAAGTGCTAAGTGATAACGTAAAGTGTCCTTTAAGTAACTTTTAGTGACCCTTTTAATTCCCGACACTTAGGAAAACATACAGGACCATTTTACCATATTTTTGCAAGTGACTAGCATATTTAAATGCTGAATTTTATTTAAAAGTGCAGTATTTTGCAGTTAAAGTGGGTTTTAGGCACTTCCCGGCACCTAAACTATCACCTAGTGACATAGTTTTATGGTCCTCACTTCCCTACACTCCATACTAGGGTAGTACCTTGTCCCTGGCTCATACTGGGCCTCAATACATTGTCTGTCTATGTGCTGGCATTGTCAGCATGTTTCTGAGTTATCCGCTCACTGTGCTAACTGTGCTTTGCGCATCAAGTTTGTCACTAAGGTTTGTGTGTAATAAATGAAGTGACAGTATAAATGTGATGCATATGTATGATGCAAAAATCATAAAGCAGTTTAAATCCGTCAGTTGTAATCAAGCACAGTCATTAAGCACAAATTAAATATTAATTAATTGTACGGATACCTGTAATTGTGAGGATTGTCACATTCTCCCCCTGTTAGAGAAATTTCGTCCCGAAATTTTAGTTCTGCTACTAGATGCAGGGGTCTTGGGAAATAAATGCGGGTACTTTTCCTTCATGCAATCCTCACGCTCCCACGTGAATTCTGGCCCATGTCGTGCATTCCATCGAACTTTGATGAGTTTGACACTACTCCGGCGTGTCTTGTTAACCTTCCAATCAGTAACCTCGACGGGTTTTTCGATAAAGTGGAGTGTGTCGTCAACATGAACTTCATCGGTAGGAATGACTACGGTTTCCTGAGTTGGACTCTTTTTCAAATTGGATACATGAAACGTATCGTGAACGCCATTAGGTTCAGCAGGTAGGTCCAACTTGTATGCAACGAGCCCAATCCTTTGCAGGATTCTGAATGGGCCAATGTAGCGTTGATTCAGCTTCCCACGCTTCCCAAAGCGTGCCACACCCTTCCAGGGTGAAACCTTCAATAACACCATATCTCCCACCTCAAATTCCAGAGGCTTCCTTCTTCGGTCCGCATAACACTTTTGTTGATCGCGAGCCGCTTTGATGCGTTCTCGGATCTGTGCAATCTTGTCTGTCGTTTCCTGGACCAACTCCGGACCAACTAGTTGTCTATCACCCGCGTCAGCCCAACAAATCGGTGATCGACATTTGCGTCCATAGAGAGCTTCGAACGGTGCGGCTTGAATACTTGCATGATAACTGTTATTGTATGAAAATCAACCAATGGTAGGTAAGTGTCCCAACTTCCACCTAAATCCATTACGCAAGCTCGCAACATGTCTTCTAATGTCTGAATTGTTCGTTCACTCTGTCCATCAGTTTGTGGGTGAAATGCTATACTTAGATTTAGCTGAGAACCAAATGCTTCTTGAAAGGACTGCCAAATCCTTGAACAAATCTTCCATCCCTATCATAGATGATTGAGAGAGGCACTCCATGTCGTGCAAAAATCTCTCTCATGTATATCTCAGCTAGTTTACTCGTGTTGTCTTTTTCCCTGATTGGCAATAAGTGCGCAGATTTCGTTAAACGGTCTACTATTACCCAAATTGTATCGTGACCTTTGGGCGTCCTTGGAAATTTCGTTATGAAATCCATTGAAATCTATTCCTATTTCCATTTGGGTATTTCAGGTTGCTGTAGAAGACCTGAAGGCTTTTGGTATTCGACCTTTACCTTGGCGCACGTTAAACATTTGCTAACATATATTGCAACATCGCCTTTCATCCTTGGCCACCAATAGAAATCCTTAAGATCTTGGTACATCTTATCTGCTCCTGGATGAATCGAGTATCGTGACTTGTGAGCCTCATCGAAAATAACCTTTCTCAATCCACCAAACAGAGGAACCCAAATTCGTTTCATGAAGCATAAAGTTCCTTCCTCGTTTGGAACCAACTGCTTCTCCATCCCACGGAGATATTCATCCTCAACATTCCTTTCTTTGAGAGCTTCTCTCTGCGCGGAACGAATGCGCAATGAGAGATCTGTCTGGACAATCATTTCCAAAGCCCTAACCCTTATGGGCTTGATCCTTTCCTTTCGACTTAGGGCATTGGCGACCACATTCGCCTTGCCTGGATGATACTTGATTTCACAGTCGTAGTCGTTCAATAGTTCAACCCAGCGTCTTTGCCTCATGTTAAGCTCCTTTTGATTGAATATGTGCTGCAGGCTCTTATGATTAGTGAAGATTGTACATCGCGTGCCATACAAATAATGTCGCCAGATCTTTAATGCAAATACCACCGCGCCTAACTCCAAGTCGTGCGTGGTATAATTTTTCTCGTGAACCTTTAACTGGCGTGACGCGTATGCTATAACTTTTTGTCGCTGCATCAACACGCAACCCAAACCCTGACGCGAGGCGTCACAATATACCACGAAGTCGTCCGTTCCTTCGGGTAGTGATAAGATCGGTGCATTACAAAGTTTGTTCTTCAACAACTGAAACGCTTCTTCTTGTTTGTCTCCCCAATCAAACTTTTTGTCTTTCTGGGTGAGGGAAGTCAAAGGTTGAGCGATTTTTGAGAAATCCTCAATCAACCTTCGATAATAACCAGCCAAACCTAAGAACTGTCGAATCTCAGTTGGCGTCTTTGGAGTTTCCCAGTTCTTTATCGCTTCGATCTTTGTGGGATCCACATGGATTCCATTTCCATTAACCACATGTCCAAGAAATTGGACTTCGGGTAACCAGAACTCACACTTCGAGAACTTGGCATACAATTTATCCTTTTTAAGTAGTTCCAAAATAGCTCTTAAATGCTGTTCGTGATCATCCTTTGTCTTCGAGTAGATCAAGATGTCATCAATGAACACGATCACGAACTTGTCGAGGTACGGTTTACAAACTCTGTTCATCAAATCCATAAAAACGGCTGGCGCGTTTGTCAATCCAAACGGCATTACCAGAAACTCGTAATGTCCATATTGAGTTCTAAAAGCAGTCTTGGGAATACTTTCCTCTTGAATTCTCAACTGATGATATCCTGATCGCAAATTGATCTTTGAGTAGAAACTTGAACCTTGCAACTGATCAAATAGGTCATCAATTCTCGGCACAGGATATCTATTCTTGATTGTCAAGTTGTTCAGTTCCCGGTAGTCGATACACATGTGGAAACTACCATCTTTCTTCTTAACAAACAAAACTGGAGCTCCCCAAGGCGAGAAGCTTGGTCTGATGAATCCTTTGTCTAACAGCTCCTGGAGTTGCGTTGACAACTCCTGCCTCTCCGAAGGCGCAAGTCGGTAGGGTGCCTTAGCCACAGGCGCGACGCCTGGGACTAAGTCAATGTGGAACTCGACTTGTCTTTGCGGCGGTAATCCTGGTAAGTCTTCTGGAAAGACTTCAGGATATTCTTTTACGACTGGAATGTCTTCGATCTTTGGCTCAGCAGCTTCTTTATCCACGATGTGTCCCAAGAAGGCAATACATCCCTTCTGTAAACACTTTCTAGCTTTCAGACAGCTAGTGATTCTCAGAGGCGTGTCGCGCTTTTCTCCATGGACTACGATCGTCTCTCCATCTTCTATTGGGATGTGGATGGTCTCTTCGTGACAAACAATTTCGGCTTTGTTGCTTGACAACCAATCCATCCCTACTACCACGTCGAAACTTCCCAACTCGACTGGTAGTAGATCCAAAGTGAACTCGCGTTCTCCTAGCTCAATTACGCATCCTCTAATGACTTCATTGGTTTCAACTAACTTTCCATTAGCCAGTTCAATCGAGTACAGAATGTCTAATTTACTAGCAGTTAATCCAAGCATGTTCTTAAATTCTAACGATACGAAACTATAGTCGGCACCAGTATCAAACAGAACAGATGCAAAGCGTTGGTTTATAGGGAACGTACCAGTGACAACGTTTGGATCCTGGCGCGCTTCCCTTGCGCCAATGTTGAATACCCTCCCACGAGCTTGATTCAGTTTTGGGCATTCCCTCTTAAAGTGCCCAATATCTCCACAATTGAAACATCCTGGTCCCCGATCATTACCATTTCCATTTCCACCTTGAGTGTTGTTTTGGTTGCGATTTCCGCTCCCAGCTTGGTTTGCAAAATTTCCACGGTCTCCATTTCCTCCCTGTTGGCGGTTTCCATTACCATTCCCATAGCCTCGATTACCACCACGCCCAGCCCCAGTTCTGGCCCAACATGTATCCTTCGAGTGGCCATTCTTCCCACATGACACTCATTTCCTCAATCTGCACTGGCTAGAATGATGGCGCTGGCATGTATCACACTTGTGCAGAGTGCCCATGTAACCCTTCCCTTTGTTTTCGACACCGGTTATGGCCCTAGCCGGTGTGCTTGACTCACCCTTCTTGCTCACACTGGTGGTACCTTGCTTGAAGTTGGAGAATTTCCGTTTATTTTCACCAGACGACTCCACATGAGTCTCCTTCTTCCTCGGTTCAGAAACTGAAAACTTGTTCAATCTAATGGCTTCCTCAGTAAGTGCCACACTGAGATCGATGGCTTCAGTGATCATTTCAGGCCTGGACGTGGTTACAATGCTCATGATCTGGGGTGCCAATCCCCAGATGAAGCGCTCAACATGTTTAAATTCGGGCGTGACCATGTACGGCACCACATGGGACAAATCATGAAACCTTTGAACATATTCTGCAATCTTAGGACCTTCCATCTTTAGGTGCCAGAACTCAATTTCTAGCTTCTGTATTTCAGCTCGCGAACAGTACTTCTTCCTCATTAGCTCTTTCAGCTCAGCCCAGGTTAGTGCATATGCTGCCGCTTCTCCTAATGTTTCCACTTGCAGATTCCACCACGATAGGGCACCATCCAGAAACAGCCCTGAGATGTAGGTCACTTGTTGCTCGGGAGCACACTTGCTCATCCTTAGGACAGAGTCTGTCTTTTCAGCCCACCTGACAAACGCAACAGCACCTCCAGTGTCGTCGAAATTCACGGGCTTACAGTCGAGGAATTGCTTGTAGGTGCACCCTGCACATACGTTAGAATTTACAAATGGTATTAGCGGATGTGCTAGAAATATCCAAATGTATCGTAATATATCTCAAGAGACTTAACATTACCATTGGGTGGATTGTTATTGCCGTTGTTGTTCGAGATATTTCCGCTTGTTTCTGCATGGGAGGCCGCATACTGGGCTATAGCCGCGGCAATTATCCCTTGGAGCTCTGCCTCGGTAGTGGGCATGCGCGTGTCGTGTCGTGTCGTGTCGTGGAGGCATCTTTTAAAAGATGATCATGTAGGTCAGGTCATAGTAAGTATAATAAATATGCATATATAGTAACATTCATCAATCACATAACATCCCATGTTAATATATATAAAACAAATAATTCAACAAAGCATATAGTGAGAACGTTGTCATTGGGCTTTCATTAATCATGACCACCATATTGTTTTTACATGTTTTATAGTACATCACATATCAAAATAAGATCATGGGGTTACATCACCCCCAAAAATACAATCTGTCAACACAAATCATGTACAAAAGTGTGGTCTCCCAAAATGTCTTCGCAAGCTGGCCCAATCGCGACTTTCTCACCAAAATGATCGACCTGCATCAAACCAAAAATATCTATGCTGATGGCGGAGGAGGAGGAGGAAAACGAGAGAAAAGCAACCGGCGCATGTGCACCCAATCCTCCTATAAGGCACGAATAACGCGTATCAGATAGGCAATCTGTTGCTCAGATGTAAGGAAACGAACATCCGAGTCAGGGGAAAGCGGACGGGGAGTGTGCGGTGCGGCGAAAGGTGTCTGACAGTGGCACGGAGGACGTGGAGCTCTCTCTAACTCCTGAATGCGACGACTCAGTGCGTCCTGCTGTAGTTGCAGCGACGCGAGTATATCCTCTGTAGTGTACCCCACATGGAACGGGTGGTACGGGTCCGATAATGGCATAAAATTGGGCGAAGCCCACAGAAACGGCTCGCCCGACGGTACGAATGATGGTGCAGTATGAGGGAACTAGGACATGAACGGTACTGATGACAGTACAGGTGGAACAGGAACGGCGGTTGCCTCGATGAACCCTCCCCAGGACGAGGTGGCGGTATGTCCTGGAGGAATGTGATGGGAAGATCAGTGCGATGGACGTCAGTGGTGTGTGGGTGGAACAATGGAATCGCAGTAGGTGCGGAAACAGGTGCTACGGGAGGAGTGACGGGTAGCACAAACGGTGGGTAGTCATTATCCTCGATCCACCCGTTACGGGTGTCAGCATAATGAGGGTCAATGTGAGAAGCAAACGGTGCATGGTCAGCATGCACAGGGGCTGAAACAGGTACTACAGGTGCAACAATGGGTGCATCAATAACAGGAGCATCAGGAATCGGTGGTAAATCGACGTGCGCAACAATGACAGGTGGTGCTATGTCTGGCATATCGACATGACCAGGCTCAGGTAAAGGGTCTAGTAAATGTGCAACAACTGGGGCCTCAATGGGATCATAAGGAACGACCGGCTCTGGACCAACAGGAGCAGGCTCGTCAGGCAAAAACTCGACCTCTGGCTCTGGGTCAACGTCGAGGAAAACGAGAGGCGCGACAGACATCGCCATGTCCGAGTCAGAATCAGAGGAATAGAGCTGTACGCCCTGGGTGTGCGGTGAAGCAGACGCTACAGACTCGAAGGAGTGAGCACCAAACATATCAAAAGGAGCCTCCTCAAAGGGAGCCTCGACGGGAATGACAGGATCAGCAATGGGCACATCAGCAGGAATCTCAGCCAAGTGAACAACGTGGTCTACAACAGGATCATCAGCAACAGGGACATCGGCATCCATGAGGGCCACTCCATCTTGGTCACCCTCCGGGGGACCCTCTAGGAACAAGTCGATGTCATCATCGGCGAACTCATCAGGAGGCAGATCCTCGAGTGGAACTGCGGCAAGCGGTAGAGGAGCAGGGACCTGGAGAAGAGGTAGGTCCCCATCGAAAGGGCCATCAGCGATAGGAATACCATCTCCAAAATCGGGAAGAGCAAACGGCTGGAAATCATCCTCATCTGTGCTAGTAGTGTCTGATGTGTAGACCTCACTCTCTGACGGGATCTCGTCGTCTGACACGATCGCTATGGGATCCAAGGTGTCCGATACTCCAGTATCTGAAGATGATGGCATGGTGTATGTAACACAACCACACATGTGCACATATATCAACATAAAATCAAATAAACATGTAAGTCACATTAATGCAAGCAAGTAATCCTCCTAGTCTCCCCAGACTACCCCTCCCAGCCTCTTAGACTAAACCTCCTAGCCTCTCAGACTAACTCCCTGGTCTCTAAGACCAACCTCCCAGTCTCTAAGACTAAACCTCCCCAATCTCTAAGATTGAACCCCTCAGTCTCTAAGACTGAACCTCCCTCAGTCTCTAAGACTGAACTCCCTCAGTCTCTAAGACTGAAATATAAATTTTGAAAAGTGTATTTTTGCCTTTTTGTTTGTAAAAATGTTTTGTATCCTGGATCTTGGACGTTTAGTGTATGCAATGTAAAAATGTTTTCGTGAGAGCCCTAGTGATCATAGTCTAGACTCGAGAAAGAATCCTACTTCGCTATGATCGAGGCTCTGATACCAAGCTGCCACACCCTGGCTTTTGCGGAAGCGTGGGTTTATTTGGTGTGACTTCTTAATACCATAGCAACAATCATAACAATGTTATATAAATTAAAACACATGATGATCATCCATTCATTGAATTTAAAGTTACCACAACATCATTGTTTAAAATGTCGACACATAAAACAAGTTACAACATGACATGATTAAAACGTGTTCACATGACACAACAAAAGACTTGAATAAAAACATGGTTTAAGGACATGTAACCCGTCCAGGTAAGGGTTACACCTCCTAAACCTGGATGACATCATTATTCCCTACGCAGCTTGACACGATTGCACACTACGCCAGATCCATTAATTTCCTGAAATACATGTAGTTTGAAAAATCAACAAAAGTTGAGCGAGTTCATGTAAAAGTGAGTATGTATAAGCCTTTCATGTATGAATAAAAGTCCCTGATATGTAGCAATAAGGAAAAAAAGATCACCAATGGGTTGCAAAGCCACTGGTATGTGTGAAAAGGTGCAGGAAGACTCAAACCTAGCAAATTTATTACCGGGCTTCGGCTGTAAGACACAGTCACCTCTATGGGCCGCCCCGGCCTCACGAGTGTGGGCTCGCTACACCCAAATAGATCTATCACCCATGTGTCCCTCGGTCCTAACAATGAGGATTGATGGCCTTAAGTGTTGTACCCACCCCTCACATGATCTAGTAGTAAGCCCTCCCTACGCTAACCATACCATGTAAATAAATGTTTGTAATAATTGTCGCATGTATTTCACCCCCGAAGTATAAAACTGAAAACAGTAAAGAGAAAAGGGGGACATGAACTCACAGTACTGCGTCTCCTGAATAGAATCGTCAACCCAAACTCGGTCTGCTACGCGACAACCTACAAGTACTAATGTCTATCAGACGAACGGGTCGTGCCTTGGCTTTAGGGTTTAATATTTTTGAGTTGCGACTCTTAAGTTTCCGAATATTACTCCAAGTTATAATTATTAGTTAAAATAATTATTTTAACTTTAAATTATAGTTTATTTTGGAATAATGTTAAACAATATTTCGTATTTCCTTCCCAAGGATGGGGGCATTTATACATGTATTATTGTGATTCCGAGAAATATATTTTAAGTCCCACTTAGGAAAAATATATTTAACTTATGTGTCCAAAAATATCCTATTCCCAAAATATATGTATTTTTCATGGTATTTGTCAAGTTATATTATTTTACCCTAAAAATAATA
Source organism: Helianthus tuberosus (assembly GCA_030545235.1). NCBI lineage: Eukaryota > Viridiplantae > Streptophyta > Magnoliopsida > Asterales > Asteraceae > Helianthus > Helianthus tuberosus. The sequence goes on along the minus strand of JARYGA010052170.1, from coordinate 9,167 downwards.
TAACTAGTTCACAAAGTATGCAAATACTCACGCAAGTGTATTAGTGTAAAATATATACTCTAAACATATTTTTATCCGTTTTTATTTATAAAATCGACCTCCGTTACTTTATATTTTTGTAACAAAAATATGGCGAAGTTTATATTTGAAACACAAGTTATAAATTATACTTGAAATGTTTGTCTAGGAAAATACTTTCTAAGTGTTGGATTTTTAGAAAATTTCGCCAGAGTTTCCTTTGTAAACGGAGGTGTCCATGCTTACTAGCATATCATTTTCTTTTCGGAAATCGTTCAAATCAACCAACAAATTACTAAACAATATTATACTAGTCAAGTGCAAAAACAATGCACTTTATATAACAACATAAACTTGGTTTTTCGTAAAAATGCGTAGTAACTTAGTGGGGTGTTTAGTGGGTTTAGCTACCCTCCATAGTGGGTTTAGCTACCCTCCAAAGTGGGTTTATTTTTGTTAAAACCTTGCTCTAGGGATTTTTAGAGGTTCACAACTTGTGAACTTGTTTTACAAAAATATCCATTTACAACATTTCCATGTCTCACTAGTATTCATAGTTTATTTCCATCCAAAAATATTGTAAGAATCACGATTTTTCAAAAATCCGTCTTTTAACTTGGTTTGTCTAGAAAAATTATTTGTAAACCTCGGGTCCATACGACCATCTACCCACTTAGTTCACTTATTTTTCAAGAAATCACTTTGTTACCAAGTTTATGTTGAAACATGGAGGTGATTCTTTTATGTAGTTCACTAATCACCCCCGAACTTGTTAACTTAAGTTTTTAATCTTACTTTAACAAGTTCATCCTTGATGTTAAACACCCTATTACTAGTAATCATCAAATAAATAATAACAACATCAAAACAACTTTATTTTAACAAGATTTCATCTTATGACATCATCATATTAGCTTTATGTTCAAGTTTGTCTATGATCTTTTTAGTGTTCTTGTATTCACACCACAACATAATTATTAACCACCATAAATGAGAAGTAAATGAGGATCAAAGGGACTTACTACTAGTTTGAAGCTAGGGAAGAAACTAGACGTAAAATGAGTGGTTAAAGACAAACGAGAGAGGTCCTTGGCGATCCGTGAGCTCCACACTTCGTGATTCACCTTGGTGCACCTCGGGATGGTCTTGAAATACTTGAATCAAAAATAAAAAAAAAGGATGTGTATGGTAGGGTGTTCGGCCGAGCTTTACTTTGAGGAAGGAAGGAATTGTTTTGAGTTGTTGATTAGTGGAAGTGATTAGTTGATGGTGGTGATGGTTATAAGTAAATTCTATTGTCCATAGGGTCTTGTGTCACCCAAAGTACACACCTTGTCACCTCACAATCTCTAAAGAGATTGCATGGGGATTGAGCAAAGTTTTAAAAATATCTTGATGGTTATGCTTTTGGTTCGAAAAATTCTGCCATGGGAGGGGTTTAGTGCAAGATTTTGGTGGTAATTGGTGACTAGTAGGGGGGGCTAAGTGTAAGTATCAAGGGTGAGTGTTAGTTCAATCAACATCTTCACATTTCCTAGGTAATACATGGGGATTTGTAGGATTCTTGGTAGCACATGGGAATTCGTATGATAGAGAAGGGGGGCCATGTGTGCCGCCATTTTCATATGGGGGGTTAGATGTAACTTTGTGGGTAAATAAATTTATTAGTGGGAGTTTAATGTTATGTCTAGTGTTTAGTGTGTACCGGGTATTATATAAGGTGTTATAGTGCTCGGGGACCATAACTAGCTCATAAAAGTGTAACAATGTTTTTAATAATATTTTTGTGTTCCGGGTAATGTCCGGTTGTTCGGTTATATACTGTCCCGTTAAAGTGCTAAGTGATAAGGTAAAGTGTCCTTTATGTAACTTTTAGTGACCCTTTTAATTCCCGACACTTAGGAAAACATACAGGACCATTTTACCATATTTTTGCAAGTGACTAGCATATTTAAATGCTGAATTTTATTTAAAAGTGCAGAATTTTGCAGTTAAAGTGGGTTTTAGGCACTTCCCGGCACCTAAACTATCACCTAGTGACATAGTTTTATGGTCCCCACTTCCCTACACTCCATACTAGTGTAGTACCTTGTCCCTGGCTCATACTGGGCCTCAATACATTGTCTGTCTATGTGCTGGCATTGTCAGCATGTTTCTGAGTTATCCGCTCACTGTGCTAACTGTGCTTTGTGCATCAAGTTTGTCACTAAGGTTTGTGTGTAATAAATGAAGTGACAGTATAAATGTGATGCATATGTATGTATGATGCAAAAATCATAAAGCAGTTTAAATACGTCAGTTGTAATCAAGCACAGTCATTAAGCACAAATTAAATATTAATTAATTGTACGGATACTTGTAATTGTGAGGGTTGTCACATATTTCTGAATAGAAAACTGATTCAATAAAAAGGATGAAGTAAAAGATGAAAAGTTGTTTGTACCAAACGACGATAATTTTCCAAGATTGAATGAAGCTTATTGTGTCGAAATGCCTAAGGTCAAACAGGCCTGTGCTGAATTGTTCAAGTAATTGGGTTGTGTAAATGTGCAGGTGCTCCCGAAGAAAACTGAATGTCAACTAAAGGAGTATCGGAGAAGCCTGGCACGAGAGGAGGAGGCTGCTGGTCCCTGCGATTGTTAAACAGGGAGTTTGTTCATTTCTGTACATAAATAAACCATATTCCAAAAACCCTAAAATTGAAAAATTTAATAACCAAAAATATGTTTTTATTCTGTCAAAAATTGAAAATAAAAAAAAATAAATAAATATGTTTTTAAATTTTGTCAAAAGTAAAAAATTCCAAAAATATGTTAATTGAATTTGCCGAAACCCTCACGGATGAACAAACATGATTAATTTCACAAGATTGAAAAACTGTAAAATATCAATGTGTTTTAAATCATGGGGGTATATTTTCTGCAAAACAGAGCATGAGAAGCAGAAAGTTGATGGCGAGATAAAGCTATCGACATCGGTTATCAAATTTTCTTTAAATGTTTTGAATTTTAGGGGAGTAAATGTTGTCAGAAAATCCAAAAACATTTGAAAAAGCCAAAAACATGAGAAAATTCAAAAATGAGTTTTGTGTAAAAAGAGGAAATGATAGTACATCAGTAGACAATCACCTTACGCTAAAGAAATGGAAAGTCAAATGTGATAAACGGTCTCACTGATGATATGCCAGTAGGTTTTTACATGCTTAGTAGATTGATTTCGAGATATAAACCTAAATATCAAATACTTACTTATATTATGGGTAACATCTCTCGGATATATGGGTAACCCCCGAAATCTTGTTTGAGAGATTGCCTGATTCTGAGATACTAGGTCTTTATACTGTTTGATATCTGGGGTGTTATACCTGGTCTTCTGATATTGCGGAAGCAATGGCCTAGACCTCGTATAATACGTTACGTGCTTTTAAAAGCTTACCCTCTGCATAAAAATTGAGAAAATATCAAAAGATACGAATCAAGTGCAGTTGTAAAGAAGATCCCCAAGGGGGACACAACTAAAGTCGAGCCTTCATCTCTTTGATTGAACAGAAGTTCATACCTGAGCTCTCAAGGTCTCGCACTAACCCAGAATACAGATATCATTATGGTATACTCACTTGTAAGACTGAATCTAGGGAATTTTGATACGGGGGTATATTTTGAGGTGGGACACGTGAATAAGTTAAGTCCTTAAAACACTAATCTCGTTTCTCGAATCGATTGAACTTTGTGTGAAAATTTAAGTGGATCAGTATACTGGCAATCTAAGTGAATCGTTTAGAACTTAAAGTGTTTAAAGCTCAACTGTCACACCCCAACCGATGACGGAAACATCAGGGCGCGACACTGAGCGAAACAGATTGTCCAAGAGAAATTCCATAACAACTAAATTACTGGATAGTTAATATTATGTCCCATACCATAACCCATCAAGCAAATCAATTATTACAGACTTAGATATCTCTAGGCAAATCATTGTTTCGACAAGTCAGATTAAACAAATAATTTGTCTTTGTTTCTAGACTCTACTACTTGATTCCATGAAAGCAAGCAACATCCTAGCATCTCAAACACCTGTCACATACGTTAAAATAGAGGTCAATACACATAGTGTAAAGGTGAGCATACAAGTTTGATACTATAATAGAATTCAAAATCGTTTACGCATAACCAGCATGTAACATGTAGCAAAGTGAAGGCTAGTAGGTTATCGACAATGAAATATGCACAAACGTGACTACGAGTTGTAGAATGCGCAACACATATCCCCACTGGGACACGTGAAGTAAAGCCCTTAACAACCCCTGTCCACGACAAGTGCTGAGTCCAAACTATAGTACTATCGTTGCTAAGGTGTCAGGCAACAATCACTGTGTTAACATAACATATAAGCATTCATCGAATAACACGTAACATGCAATAATGGTCAGTTTATAAATAGTGTTTGCGTTGTGTGTCGATTGTTATTTGAATAAGTAACGTATGTAACAGCCAAAAGTGCGTAAAGCAAAAAGGGATCGAGTATATTCACAGATAGCGTTTAACTAGTAAACACTCTCTTGGATTGAAGGGAGCGCTGAGGGATTAGCCTGAACAGTTAATGAGAGCATAAGCGATTGAACGGCGCGATAAACGGTGCGAAGAGTACCAAGTGTCGAACGGTAATCCGATCGGATGGTTATCTGATTGGATGGCCATTCGGTCGGATTGACATTCGTTTGGTAAGGATGTGTTTGTGTATGATAGCTTTGAAGTTTTCGTTGTAGCACTTTGAAAACAGAGAAGTATCTCTACCTTTCAGGTCGTCGATCGAACGGTTGTTCTATCGGATAGCGATCCGATTGGCGAGACATTTCAGTTTGAGAACAAGTTCACAGCAGGATGGTCATTCAATTGGATGGTCTTCCAATCGGATGGTAATCCGTTAGAAACTAATGATCTTTGAAAATTATGAAAATGTTCAAGTGTTGAAGATCCAATTGTCAACCGATTGGATTGTCCTTCGATCGGATGGCAATCCGATCGGACGTCAGTTCGATCGGCATTCAGATCTTTTAGAAAATTTGAAAATGTTTAAGTATTGGAACCAACGATCTGATCGTCTTGAAACTTGATTATTTTGAAAAGTTATGCGGTTTGATCGAGACGGTATGAAAACGTGTTGAACAACGGAACCTCGTCAAGTCCAAGTCGTCCGATCGAACATGAATCACCCTAATCCGACCAGTTAACTGTTCTTGACGGTTGTTCTTATTCACCCTGAAATCGGTTGCCTCGTTGATAGGATACAGATGTCAAACCGACACATCACTAGAGAAGAGTAGAAGGCCTGAATGAGCTCCGTTTCTATCGGTTTTGAGTGCATTGAGTGTAAAAGAGTTGAAAGAAAGTTGGAAGAGTATCTTTCAATCCTTTTAACTCTGAAAATGTGTAGATCTAGGCGAAAACATTGTTTAATCATATGGAAATCCTTCAGATCTGAGCTATTCTTGGTGGAATGAGGTCAAAACTTGAAGTTCATAAGAACTCCATGATGATATCACCCTAGAACACCTCAAATCCGCTGATTTCATGGATAAAAGTTAAGATTCAAAGGAGAAAATTATGAAGAAGTGTGTATAGATCATAGAAGTACAAGATTTGAGTTGAAAACTTACAAGAATCGCGAGAAATCGAGAGAAAGGAGAGCTTGAGCGCGCTTGTCGAATGAGAGAGTTGTCACATCACTGTTGTGATGTGACAGGGGGTATTTATAGGTTGCCAAAAGAGGAAAGTGTGCACATGGAATGGATCGGATGGCACTTCGATCAGATGGCCATCCGATCAGATGGCCATCCGATCGGATGGTCATCTGTTCGGATGACCATTCGATCGAATGGTCATTCGATCGGGTGGCTCCGGCGAGTTGCGTTTCGACGTTTCGTTTCTCTTTTTGAGCGTTGCGATGCGTTTAAGCGGGTATCGATTAAGCGATGCGATAGATTAATAATAACAACACAAATACTATATCTAACATACAATCATCCTAAATAACTTGCGTTTAGCGTTTGCCATTGAATAGAGTTGCGATTGCGTTTCGATTATTCACCACAAAACATAAACATAAATGATCATGCACAAGTAACACATAAATAGCACACACACACGTAAAACATTATCCAGAACACATAATTCGAGTTGTGAATGCGATTGCGATGCGATTAGCAGTAAAGCGATAAAACATGCGATTAAACCTCGATTATTTAATAGATACTCCACATAATACAACTAAAGCGAATAAAATACAGGATTTGATTACAAGTCAAGAAGCACAAATCAGTAATTAACCAAGGAGTGACAGATCGCACTTAGCAATCTTTTCTTCCTTTGACTTTGACTTGTACTTTGACTTTCGAAACACGGGATGTTACATCAACGGTGCTAGTGATTTGTCAAAAACTGATATGATCCTCTAACGCAAACTCAACAAAAATATTGTCTGTAAATATTTCTTTACTGCTTTATGTTTTAGAAAATTCCAAAATATTTTGATTTCTACTTTATTTTCGACAACCGATGTCCGAGAGCTGAGTTTCAAAATCTAAATATGCTGAACGTGTTTCTGAGAATAAAACAAGTTCATTAACTTGAAACTTGAAAATTTTAAAATCAAAATTCAAAAACAGTTTGTGAAATCTCCAAGGTCATTAATTTGGACTTGGATGATTAACTATGAGGGATTTGGGTTCTTAAACTGTAAAATTCATAAGGTCATTTGATAGGGGGAGAAAGTCAAGTAATCCTGGATATATTCATATTCTTATATTTGTGTAATAGAGCCAGGTTTTTTATTAGAAGATTTTTCGAGCCAGGTTTTCAATCCTGGATGTTCAAAATTCTTTCACTTATAAATGTTTGAGAAACTGCAGATATTATACCAGATTACGATCCCGATAGCCGAGTCTAAGGCGGAGTCTGAAGACGAGCTTATTGCAAGGGGGAGCTTGTAACCGGAAAGCCAGGTGTCGATCCCAAAAGCACGGAAGATTGACTAAATGGGGAGCCTGAAGAAAAGGAGTCTAAACGAAAGGGGGAGCAACGGAAGCTGAAGACAGATCCACGGGGAGTCTGTTCGAGCAAGAGGGAGTCTATGGTTGCTGAAGATGTTAAACTTTCAAGAAGACTCAGAGAGAGAGAAAAGACTAGATGCTACGAGATTGACTGCGGCAATATCCAAGTGGAGTCTGTGAGTGCAGATATGTCTATCGCCTCCGTTAATCCAGTTCGTAGCAGAAATTAGAAGAAAACATGATTTTATAGTGTAATATGTCGGGAAAAAGCCAAGGTGGCAAACTTGTAAATAAGGGGAAATCCCTTATGCCTTTGCCTATAAATAGGAGGCTTATGTCTTCATTTAGGAACTTTTTCCATATTGCATACTTTGGAGAGCTTGGAGCTTAGAGAGAGAGAGTCTAGAGAGAGAAAGTTGCAAAAGGTGATTCAAGGTGCTTGTATATTGTCGAATATTCAATAGAATCACGATTATATTACGTTCTTGTGTTCGGTCCACGCACGTGCACGGATTCCGCACGTCGCACGTGTTATTTCGCAATCGTACGGTAGTCGTAAACGGTCCTACAACGCGCTCACATTCTCCCCTATTTCTCGAATTCTATTTCCTTCATTTACTAAATCTTCTCCATACTGATGGAGTTCCTGCACCTGTTTTCCACTCATTGGTGGGTCTAATGGTTCAGGATGAGGTACGGGTTCCTCGTAAGGGTCTACGCTATTTATCTCAAAAAATGTTCTATCATTATCCCTCCACGGATCACGTTCTAAAGGCATTGGTTCGTTGGAAGTATATAGGGTAGAGTATGACCTATTGTCGTCAAACCATGGATCATATTGTAAAGGCTGTGGGGTTGGGATTCTAGGTAACTCGTTGGGGTCAAATGCGGGTATTGGCAATTGGTTTGCTTGGTTGGGTTCTAGCATCTGTTGGTCTGGGAACAAAGGTAACAGTGGCGGTTCGGCTACTTGGTTTAGGTTAGCATCTACTGCTGTAGTGGCTAACATGTGAAAATTGGCCAGCTGTCTATCTAGTTCCTCTTCCCAAGGTGGCCTATTGACGTTCTCCTGAATCTGTGCATTTGCTTCCCAATTAGCCTTGACTATGGCCCTTTATTGTTGTAACTTCTTCATTCTTTTTCTTCTCTCATGTGCTCCTTTATTAAACCCACCTCTCTTTTTAGTAGTAAAAGGTTCCTTAGACTGTGCCTTAAATATAAATATCTCTTCCTCAGTATCGGCTGAGTATCCTGAGGGATTAGGTTGAAAGGATGTTCCCTCATCTTTTGGTGAACTATCTAAATGACGATAAGCTTCCGAAGTTACTTGCTCACTCATACTGTAAACTAACAAATAGTCAAATAACACAAAACAATATTTACACATAAGTTATTTCCTAACACAGAATTTAGGTGTCAGCAGAACACTTTTTTGGCTTAAACCAGTGGCTGTAGCTCTGATACCACTCTCTATCGTAGCCCTCGACCCCTACCCCAGGAGCGGGCGTTGAGATGGGGTAGTATCAGTGGTATCGGTGTATATTAATTTAGCAGCGGAATACATCAGAACCGTAGTAAGAAAATATGTTTATCAGAGTAAAACACCAAACTTTTATAATAATAATTTATTGGGATAAAACCCAAGTTCATTTGACAATACATTTGTAGAGATAAACCCTAATTATTGAACAAAAACTTCTTTATTTAGGTAACTTTTGTAGCCACTTTTCCAAGCGTTCAGTACTCTCCAGCTGGCTTCTATTGGCATTCACACTGTGTTACCTAAAACGCGTTTTGAAAACATTTTATCAGCAAGAAATACTGGCGAGTGCATCCCAGTTTAATCAAGACAATTTTTATCACTTTATAGTATTGAGGGCATCCGCAATTACATTTGTTTATATCTACTCAATTACTCATTCAGTACTGTCAACCGGACCTGTAGGTCATATTACCTATTGACTAACTCTTTGTCCAATGGTAACGTCTTTCTTATTTTGTATACAAGAGCCCAACATATCGGCAGTAATTGTAGAATCACAAATACTCAATTACTGTTAAGTGGAAATTAAACATTTGAGGTTTTGGTAAACCATTTTGA
>JARYGA010052169.1:0-42031 GCA_030545235.1 Helianthus tuberosus | reverse complement strand
TTCTCTAACGTTTGAATTCCAATGTTCGAAAGGAATTAGACAAGGCGACCCGATTTATCCGTTCCTTTTCATTATGGTTATGGAGGCTCTTTCCTTTATCATAGATAAGGTGAAAAGCGAAGGGATTGTTTCAGGTATTCAAACTCCTCTAAAAGGTCTGATGGTGTCACATTTGTTTTATGCGGACGATGCTATCATATTGGGTGAGTGGTCTAGGAACAACTTAATTAGCATGGTTCGAATTCTTTGGGTGTTTCATATGTGCTCTGGCCTTAAGATTAATATTGCTAAATCTAACTTATATGCGATTGGTGTGGGAAATGGGGAGTTAAAAAATATGGCTGAGATTATTGGTTGTCAAGCGGATGAGTTTCCTTTTAAGTATCTTGGATTGTTGGTTGGCGCTAATATGAACAGGGTTTCAAACTGGAGGCCAGTATACGATGTCGTTGATGCGAGACTTTCTAAGTGGAATGCGGCTATGCTGTCGATTGGTGGGAGAATCACATTAATTAAGTCGGTGCTCGAGAGTTTACTGAATTATTATTTTTCGCTTTATAAAGCTCCAATTCAGGTGATTAAAGATCCTGAAGCGAAAATAAAAAGCTTTTTTTTGGGGAGGCAATGGCTCAGTAAATAAAGTTCATTGGGTGGCTTGGGACCGGGTCTCTCTGCCTAGGGATCGCAGAGGGTTAGGTATCGATGCTATCCACAAGACGAGGACTAGTTGGGGGTGACGTTTCAAGGAGGACAAGGAAAAGTTGTGGTTAAAGTTATCGATGCTATCCACAAGACGAGGACTAGTTGGGATATGTTTCTGGTTAGAAAAGCTATGGGGGGCGTTTGGTGTAGTATTGCTAATTTGCTGGTTAACACCACGATCGATAACACGTCGATAAGGATTTTTTTCAAAGGAGAGGTTGGAAATGGGGAGGCGATCTCGTTTTGGCTCGATCCTTGGATTAGTAATGTTCCCCTAAAGGTTTTATTCCCTGCTTTATTTGATTTAGAAGTGAATAAAAAATGCAAAATTCGTGATAGGATGTCAAGTGGAGGCATGGGTTCGAGATACGTATGGCAATGGAGAAGGTCTTTGGGGGCGGGTTAGGAGACGGATGCGATGATTGGGTTATGTAGTTTGCTGCATGGTTTAGAGTTGAAAGATGTCAAATATAGATGGTCATGGATTGGGGCGGCTGACAAAAAGAATTCAGTGGGTGCTGTAAAAAGGTTATTGAACAAAAATATCGGGTATCTAGTGGCTTATTACCCTGATTGGTGTAAATGGCTTCCCAGTAAATGTAATGTCTTTATTTGGAGAGTCGCGATGGACAAGATAGCTACTATGGATGCGTTAAAAAGAAGAAATATTGACAGGGGTGATTCGACTTGTGTGTTGTGCGGCGTTTGTGAAGAAACGGTGGAACATTTATTTACATCATGCAGTGTCGCTTCGGTTTTGTGGCCTATCATTAGTATGTGGTGCAAGATTCCTAATATCTTAGCGTTTTCTGTGAAGGATCTTCTTGAGAGTTGAGATACATGAACATATTGGATTAAAAGGTCACAAAAAAGAGATTGTCCAATGAGAGAGTGGCTATGGAGAAAGAAAATCAGTGATTAGAGGAAAATCATGTTGATATTTATAAGAAATTAGTTGAAGCAACAAAGAAGAATCGAGAGAAATTTGCTCCACCACTTGATATTTCCAAATCTATAATCATTGGACCAAAGAAAAATTCAAAGGGCATGAATGCACCAATTCAATTTAACCCACACGAGAGATTTCACTATAACCCTAGGCTCATGCAATAATACTTGAAAAATCTTGAAGCCAAAATAGGGTTTGCTATATGGGCGGATGAGTGCACCCAAGATGAGAAGTTCCTGATAGTTGAGTCTATGCTTGAGAGAACTCGTGTATTCCAATATCTTGAAGATTAGGCTAGAGGGGCATACTCAATTGCAATATGAAATGAACCAGCAGTTGCCCAACAAGGGGTAGGAATGCTAGAAAGATTAAGCTCTCCTCCTCCAATAGTTATCCTTGATTTACCTCCAGTCTTTCCTAACCTGAAGATTGTGAGATGGAAAGTACTTAAGGGTTCTACTGATGTGGTTATCTATAGGGCTAATCAATCAGAAGAAAGATTCAGCTATCATGTTGTTTGTTTTGTGTTGATTGGTCTTATTTACTTCCGCTGCATATTGATTTATTGTTTGATTAATATGGAAAATACAAAAACACACAAACACATAAACACACACTCAGATCTTAACATTAAGCGTAAGAGGATGTTTGTTTAGCTCTTAATGAGCTCTTAATGGTTCAGACCTCTTACTGGTTCAACACTTAATGGTTCAAACTGTTTGTTTCACAAGCAGATGTCTGAATGGTTCAGATATTTGCCTCTGAATTGTTAAGCATTATACTGAGTCTAAATGGTTAAGTCCTCTAATTTGAATTGATCAGACATTTGCCTCTGAACGGTTAAGCATTATACTGGCTCTTAATGGTTCAGACCTCTTACTGTTTCAGCACTTAATCATTTAGAAGTTGCCAAACAGCCTCTAGAATAAATTCTGGGCTGAAGCAACAGGAAGTGGGCCAGAGCAAGGCCCGAAATGTAGGGGTATTAGAACATTTAGTTTAATACTTGTTATAGCACTTTGTGTGTTATTTTTAGTTATATTATGTTACATTCAGTTGTAGACAATCATGATTTATTTTTTGATATACATTACACATGTATACTTCCTATCTATTCTTTTCACTAGCATCATTCATCTTCATTACATATTTGTGGGAGAACCAAAAGTGAGTTGCTGTGTGAACTCAAAACTAATCTATAACTCAAATCAAATCACACTCAAAATTGTTGCTTGAACTCAAAAATTAGAAAGCCAGGTAGCTAAGCTAAACCAAAAATCAGAACCAGTACCCGGAAGGTGAATCATGCGCTCCACGCACCAGTGCATTTAAGACGTGTGTGAGTTTGTGGCGATGTGTGAAGCGTAAGTGCTACTCATGCGATGACAGGATTCTCGGGGTGTACTGAACACAACGATGGTGGCATCTGTGAATTTTAATAAGCACTCTATGTGGGTACAATGGTATTTATCGTTGTACACAACCTATAGTAGGAAGGTAATTATAAGGAAATGTACAACCCAAAATCATTGATTATACATAGATCTATGGTTTAAGGTAAATGAACTATCTAAGTTCATCGAGGTTTTGTATGGATCTTACGTATTGATGTTCTTATTGATTTTAGTGTGAGTTGCTTAAACTAAAGTTACATAAACGTGCCCAAAAGAAATTTAAATTTGAGTTAAATGCCATTTTAGTCCCTGTGGTTTGGGTTATTTTGACAGTTTAGTCTAAAGGTTTGAAACGTTGCCATTTTAGGCCACTGGGTTAAGTTCATCCATTTTTTCTGTTAATGAGAAGGGCAATTTGGTCATTTTATATGTATTTTTGTTAACTAGAAGGGCAATTCGACCATATAAAATGACCGAATTGTTCTTCTTGTTAACAAAAAATGGATGAAGTTAACCCAGTGGACTAAAATGATAATGTTTGAAACTATTTGGACTAAAATGACAACGTTTCAAGCCTTTGAATCAAACTGGCAAAGGCCAAACCACAGGGACTAATATGGCATTAACTCTTTAAATTTTGCAGAACTAATGCCATCGTCGTTGTCACTAGCCTCCACATAATCAAATTTGGTGGTGAATCGGCTTTGATTTGACCCAAACCCAAACAACAATATTGTTCACTGTTTGAAAGCAAATTACAATACGAATAGAAAACAAATATTACTTGAAAGGAAATTACCATACGAATTACAACTCAAATAAAAAACCCTAAGAACAAGTAAAAGAGAAGTAGAGGCCCATGTTAAACACTATTCCCTTAAAACATATTACCATCTCGTTGCTCGCCTCGAATGTGGGACAAGCCTCACTGAGTCACTGATATCCTTCCAATTTTCGGAACTTTAAATATTTCAAACACACAACTCTGTTTTTTGATATCTTGTTAATCTTTTCTCGGTTTTGGACACGATCTAGTTCGTTGCAGAGCTCTTGCATAGCAAAACCCAAATCCAGTAATTTAATAGTTATATTAAAAAAATCACATATAATTGTTTGTGTTTGAAATTAATAAAAACCACATTTGAGAGTTGTTGCAGCTCTCATATTTCCATTTTTACGTTTTTTCAGTAACCCATGTCACTTGCGCAAGTCATGTTCAATTTCGTAAATTAAACAATCAAATACAATAAAAAATAAATAAATAAATAAATAAAAAAAAAAAAAAAAACAGAATTTATGTAACAGCACACGTGCATAACAACTGATGAACTCTAGCCCAAGAAAATTAAGCTCATCCTTAGCAAGCCCAACTTCATTCCTTAGCAACAGCCCAATGCTCAGCTATCTTTAGCAGTTATCACTTCTCGACAGAGGTGCACAAACCGGTTAATTTTAATGGTAAAGGATCAAATAAAAATAAAATTAACGTACGAATTGGGGGAAAAAGCAAAAAGTGGTGGTGTCATTTTGGTAATTATCAGCAACTTCAAAATTACTGGGGAAAAAGCAAAAAGTGGCGGTGGCAATCTGGTAATTATCAGCAACTTCAAAATTACTCTAGTAGAGTAATTTTGAGCATCTGTAGAGTAATTTTGGGAAATGTAGGGTAATTATTAAATTACTCTAGTAGAGTAATTTTGACTTCTGTAGAGTAATTTTGTTAGCATTTAGTTATGGGGTTTAGCTTTATGGTTTAGTTTTTAGCTTTTAGTTGGGGGGAGGGGGGGTGGTTTAGGTTTTTTTTTTTTTTTTTGGGGGGGGGGGGGGGAGGGGGGAGTGTAATTTACAATGGTTTAGGTTTTTTTAGGTTTTTGGGGGGTTGGTTTAGGTTTTTGGGGGGTGTGTGGGGGGGGGGGGGGGGGTTAGGTTTTTGGGGGGTGGGGGGTAGTGTAATTTTGATAATTACCGTACAATTTTGATAATTACCCTACATGACCAAAATTACTCTACATGAACATTTACAAAATTACTCTACAGAAGCTCAAAATTACTCTACTAGAGTAATTTTGAAGTTGCTGATAATTACCAAAATGACACCGCCACTTTTTGTTTTTTCCCCCAATTCGTACGTTTCGTACGTACAGGAACTTAACTCCAATTTTAATAACCGGTTAATTTGACTTTTTTACTTTAACCGGTTAATGTTTTAACCGGTTATTCCTTTAACAGATTATTTTTTAACCAGTTCGGTTAATTGGTTATTTTCGGTTAATAACCGGGTTTTTTTTTGCTTTTTTTTTTGAAGTTTTCGGCTAACCGGTTAAAAATAACCGGTTCTTATACTGAATATCAATAACTGGTCACTAACCTACGGTTAGAAAGAACCACTATACGGTTATTCGTCGATCGGTTATTAACCTATTACGGTTTCGATTAAAATCCGGTTACTGTTAATTAAACGGTTATTTTATGCACCTATATTCTCGACTCATTGACCAGCTCATGCCTCACGACATATTTGTCTTGTACATAAAATAAAACATAAGAACACATAAATAAAATTGAATTGTTCAACATTAAAATATCATACTTTAAACAAATGACAGCCTAAATCGACCAGCCTGTTTTGTCACTCATGGTAGATACCTTATGTCTTGGGTAAAAACCATTTGTGTTTACTGAATCCGTCTTTTTGAATTTCTTTTTACACGATGAGTTTTGTAGTGTGACAATCTGGTAAAATAATGGCTTGCCCTTGGAGGCATTAAAAAGAGTCCTAAACCTTTCTTTCAGGCTCATTCTATTCCCACCCCCCCCCCCCCCCTATTTACTAAATACACCCCCCCTATAATACACGGGGTATTAGTTACAACAAAATTAGACTAAAAGGGACTAATACACGGGGTATTAGTTACAAAAAAAGACTAAAAGGGACTAATACACGGGGTATTAGTTACAACAAAAAGACTAAAAACAAAAAGCTTTTGATTGATGGATGTGATTTTTTTATAGGGGGGGTGTATTTAGTAAATAGGGGGTGGGAATAGTATCACCCTTCTTTCATTTAGACGTACGGTACTGAATTTGGGATTTAAAATCTGTTTTTTCTTGAAATGGTGAAATTAGCTTTAATATATAAATGTATCATAGTAACAAAATCATTAACTTCGGCTTTGAATATCATGATCTAATTTAGAAATAATTACGACTTCCTCACCGCCCGTTGCAGCGGTAGTAAAGAACAGTTTTTAAGCAATTATATCATATATATATATATATATATATATAGGATAAAGATCATGTGAGAAATAGTAGGCTAAATGAGAAACTTGAGAAGCATTCTGGACCACACATTTTCCCTAAGCAAAAAAATGCAAAAAAAATGTGAAAAAATACAAATTTTTTTTTTTTTTTTTTTTTTTTTTTTTTGGAAAAATCGCAGCTTTTTCTTTAAGAATTAAATTTTTTTTTTTTTTGGATTTATACACATGTGTATATTGTTAATCTTTTAACTATACATATATGTATATTGTCCATTATACATATATGTATATACATGTTTAAAATTGAAAAATAAGTGTTATTTAAGGTTTAGCATTAGTATTTAGGGTTTAGGGTTTAGCTTTATGGTTTAGGGTTTAGCTTTAGGGTTTAATATTAGGGTTTAGTATTAGGTTTAGCAATAGTATTTAGGGTTTAGCATTAGGGTTTAGCTTTTGGGTTTAGCATTAGGGTTTAGCTTTTGGGTTTAGCTTTAACTTTTGGGTTTAGCTTTATCTTTAGGGTTTGTATTAGGGTTTAGCATTAAGGGTTTAGCTTTAGTGTTTAGTTTTAGCTTTTGGGTTTAGCATTAGGGTTTAGAATTAGGGTTTAGCTTTAGGGTTTAGCATTAGGGTTTAGCTTTAGGGTTTAGCTTTAGGGTTTAGAGTTTAGAGTTTAGGGTTTAGCATTAAGGTTTAGCTTTAGTGTTTATGGTTTAAGATTAACAATATACACATTTTTTTCAATTTTAAACATGTATATACATATATGTATAATTGACAATATACATATATGTATAGTTAAAAGATTAACAATATACACATGTGTATAAATCCAAAAAAAAAAAAAAAAAAAATTTAAAAAATTTTAATCCTTAAAGAAAAAGCTGCGATTTTTCAAAAAAAAAAAATTTGCATTTTTTTCACATTTTTTTTTGCATTTTTTGCTTAAGGAAAATGTGTGGTCCAGATTGTTTCTCAAGTTTCTCAAATAGGGTGGACTTCTCTTAGGATCCCTACCCTATATATATAGTGTTGGGCTCTATAGGAAACCCCATCTTTTTTAGAAAACTATGCAAACCCATTGTCATCCATTGATTAACAACCATCCAACTTGATCAATGGCTCTCATCATTTTGGAAAAAAATATAATTAAAAGAAATAGTATAATACACATTTGAAAGTCTGGGAGGGCATTTTCGGTAGAACAAACCCCACTTTTTGGCATTGAAAATGACAAAACCCACATGTGTCATAATCTCTCTCCTCTTTCTTCTAGTCAAATCTTTCAATAAACTATTATCTCTCTCCTCTTTCTTCATCATGTGAAAAGAAGAAAGCTTCAAGGTCTTCAATGGTGATCTTCAATGGTGATCTTCATTTGAAGATAATTTCAGCATCATGTGGTCTGAAAAAATCACAAAGACACACGCACGAGTGTGTGTGTGAGAAGAGCGATGACAAGATGAATGTTTTTAGAGAGAAAGTTGATGTTTTAGATAGAGAAACAACAATCTTTATCACAAAGACACGCGCACGAGTGTGTGTGTGAGAAGAAGGTTTGAAGATCTTCTTCGTGTTCATCGGACGGGTATAGATCCGGTAAGTGTTCTTGAAATATCATTTCACACTTGATTTTTTGTTGAAATGGTTGTTAATATGTTTTTGTGTGCTGAAAGTGTTTTAGTAATGGTTAATGGGGTATCCATGGTTAATGTTAATGTATTTTAAATAAATAAAAAACTTTAGGATAAGATTTTGAACGGGTTTTTTTGTTGGTTTGGTTGCTTGTTAGGGGCTTTTGATCTTAACAGTAGATGTTTTTTTGTTGGTTTGGGTTGCTTATTTGGGTTTTTGATCTGAACAGTAAGTGTTTTTTTGTTTGGTTGCTTGATTCACAGACTCAGGCCCATAACATGTGTTAAGCCCCCTGTTATAATGTTATATAACGTGTGTTGATTTATAGAAACAAACCCATAAAGATATTCAATTGAGAAGCTGGATGGATGTACGCGAAGTTAATGCGTGTTCTAGTAATGGTTAATGTTCATGTATTTTAAATACATCCAAAACTTTAGGATGAGATTTTGAACGAGTTTTTTTGTTGGTTTGGTTGCTTGTATGGGGCTTTTGATCTTAATAATAATTGTTTTTTTGTTGGGTTGCTTGATTTACATAGACAGACCCATAACATGTGTTAAGCACCTGTTAGAATGATATATAACGTGTGTTGATTTACAGAAACAGATCCATAAAAGATATTGAATTGACAAGCTGGATGGATGAAGGCGACGTTAATGCGGGGACATTGAATAAGTCACATCCTTTGGGAAAGAAGTCTTCGTTCATTTATAACATGTGTTGCTGGTTCATGCTGTAACAGAACACCATGATGTAACCTGACATGTGTTCATGTATAACATGTCTAAAGCCCCTGTTAGAATGATATATAACGTGTGTTAACCTTTTGTTAATTAAAAAAAAAAACAAGTAATATCTATTTTATTTTTGTTGATGTTTAAAATATCCGATAATGCGGATACTGAGCGTAAGACTTGTACAAGTAATAAATGTATGTAACGTGTAATATGAAACGAGCCATTTATGGTAACACATGTACCGGTAATTTTGGAATATATAATATGAAACGGGTCATTTGTTTTCCACATTTTGGAATGTATAACATGTGTTAAGCCTCTGTTATAATCTTTTTGTAACCTGACATGTATTCATGTATAAGCTAGTGGTTTACAAAACACCATGATGTGTATATACTGATCTAACATGTGTTACAATTTGTCTGTTCGGAACATGTAATTGCTTAACATGTGACAAGGGTGAAAACAGTCGACGGGGGCGATGAGTTTAACGGGGAGCTTAGTTAATATCGTAATCTTGTTGTAACCCCACTTGTATACATACGATAACATGTAAGCATCCATTATAACCCGACTTGTATTCATGTATATGAAAGTGGTTTGCAAAACACCATAATGTGCATATACTGATCGTAACACGTGAACAAGTTAATATGGAACATACAAGTTAATATCGTAACACCGTATACCTGGGATAAAATGTGTTAAGCCTCTGTTATAATCTTGGTTTAACCTAACATGGTGTCATGTATAAGCTAGTGGTTTCCAAAACACCATGATGTGTATATACATACTGTAAGATGTGTTAAATGACTGAAAATGTATAACGTGTGTTAAGCATCTATTATAACGTGTGTTAAGACTTCCATAATGGATGAATAAACTCCAATAGTATAACAACAGAGTAAACCTGATATAACGTGTGTTAAGCCTCTATTATAACATGTGTTAAGACTTCCAAAATGGATGCATAAACTTCAATAGTAACTGTAACAGTAGAGGTACTACGGGCGCCTCCACCATTATAATCTTGTTGTAACCCGACATGTATTCATGTATATGATAGTGGTTTGCAAAACACTATGATGTGCATATACTGATCGTAACACGTGTACAAGTTAATATGGAACATACAAGTTAATATCCTAACACCGTATACCTGGGATAAAATGTGTTAACCCTCTGTTATAATCTTGGTTTAACCTAACATGGTGTCATGTATAAGCTATTGGTTTCCAAAACACCATGATGTGTATATACATACTGTAACATGTTTTAAGTGACTGAAATGTATAACGTGTGTTAAGCATTGGCTCTATTGTTGTCATTTAATTGGTAGATTTATAACATTTAAATAAACCAGTAGTTCAAAACCAAAACATCCCGAACCACGGCGCCAACAAGGTACAAACACATAAAACCTTTATTTGTAGTTTTCCAAACAGATATTCCTGTATTTGTCTTTCTATTTGGCTGGGTTTACAAGAATGACGAAATTACGTAGGGGATGATTGAGTACGAGTGCAAAACCAGACACATTTCGAGAATAGCACATGGTACACACAAACAAAAATGTATTTGTACTATACACACATAGTATCCTTTTTTTTGTTGGTGAGTTTACAACGAAACAAAAATGTATTTGTACTATACACACATAGTATCCTTTTTTTTGGTTGGTGAGTTTACAACAAAAAATGGATGCATAGAGCCGAATAGTAACACAAATATGTTGTTTTCATTAACATGTGCTTACATTAACATGTGTTAGGTTCCCGATATACACGAAATATAACGTGTGTTAACATGTGCATCCAGCAAGATGATGGCATGTAAACGTGCATTATGATTAGCGGATCAAGCATGGTAACACATTTATATGTAGGTTGGGAATAAATTTTTAAAACCCTTGTGTGTATAATTCGATGGTGACACTATTTTGTAAACGGGTGTGTATAATTCTTAGACGGTTTTTTGGATTCGTTATTATTGTTGGGGTTTCCTACTCACTTGTTTTTTGTTACATGTTTTACAAGTGTGTTGTTGAATCCAAAAAAATATCAGGTTTGTTTCTCTAAGACCGAAAAATGACTGCCCTTGGTCAGATACTAACATGTGTTAGTGTACATGTAAGGTCAGTCACATTTGTTTTCATAAACATGTGTTACGTTTATATCAGCGTTTGTTTTCACATTTGTTGTCATTAACATCCGGAACAAATGATATATAACGTTTTTTAACATGTCAGCAAGTGTCAATATTGCGAACCATATTGGGAATAAATATATTGAAACCATCAAGTTGTGCGCTTTTATATCGAGTGGATGGTATCGTTTAAAACGTAGAGGGTGTACAACATGTGTTAGGCTGTATATGTACTAACATGTCACATTTAATCACATGCATGTTACTCCCGTAATTTGTTGGTAACAGGAGTTCACACTATAACACATGTTACGTTGGGTTGTGCTGAATGACAACCTTAATTTTTTTTTTCTAAAAAACGATGTGCCAATGATTAGACTTCAAAAAAAACGATCATGTGTTAAGACACATGATAAGTGAAAATATTTTCTTCGGAATTGCTATGTCTAGCAGTATAAAGTGTAACATGTATTTTGGGACAAGCTTTAAAAAGAAAATAGAAAAAAGACAAAAAGACAACCATTAGGAATTTCCCTAAACCCAGAAGAATCAAAGGGCAGTTGATTAAATCCAGAACCATGACGAGGCATTTTAGAATACCCGGCGTTTAGGGAAGCAACATGTGTATGCGCTGAACTACATCGAAAACAACATGAACTAGCGATAAAGTGAAGAGAAAGACATGAACGCGCACAATATCATGACAAAATCTGGGTCGAAGATACTTCATGAACATTAATAAAGCAACCTCAGGAACATTACTTCGTTGAAAGAATACATTAATCATACAATCTAGAACATTTATCTGGTGATACAATCTGGAACATTTACTTGAATCACTTTAATAAAGCGCCTACATGACCATTACTGACTCTAAATGTATCTCCATGCTTGTACAAAACGAAGAGAAACAACACAACAAGACTCTTTCTGGTACAAAAAGAACACATGCTTGTACAAACCTGGAACATTTCCTTCATCTTCGATCTTAATCTCAATTTCACTGATGTTATTTCAGATCAGATGTTGGAGGATGCTCCATGGTTCAACAATGGTGGAACTAGATCTCAATGAAGAATGACTTTATGAAAAAATAAAATCTTTATTTAAATGTAAAAAGTAAAGGTATATGATGGGTTGAAAACATGATGGGACATGAAAGGACAAATGGAGGAAAATATCTCTGGGAATATATGCAAAATTACACATATACCCTTAAAGCAAAAAGTAGGAGTATGTTAATGGCTGACACGTGGCGTAATATGGACCATGCAATGAGTTTTCAAAGTTTTCTAAAAATAAGGGGTTTCTTGTGTAGCATTACCATATATATATATAAACATATATTAAAAACCAACTTGTTCTAATTAACAATTAACCGTTTAAAACAACAATTTCAGATAATATAAAAAAAAAATACAAACTGCAAAAATTTAGGTATTATTTACTTAAAAATTAAAATAAATACTTATATTATTTTAATTGTAGAACAGTTATTATTATTTTCCAAAGAAATGCGAATGCGAGTGCGAGTTTATGGGTTCGGTCCGATACGCCACTTTATACAAAACCAATATTTTCATATCACTTTTCTAGAATTTTCTATTTATTTATTTCATTTATATTAAAATTCATTTTTAAACAGTATTTGAATAAAAAACTAACAAAAATAAAAGAAATAAATAAAGAAAAGAACAAAATAAAAAAGGAAAGCCAAATAGGGATTGATCTCATTTCTTTTTAGGCCAATTGGATTTTAACACCTTTAACTTTGAAGAATTGGCCGATAACACCCGCAACTAACACTTTGATCTGTGACACCCCAAACTTTTAATTTTGTTTGTCATTTCACCATTCAGTTAAAAAATCAGTAACTGAGTTAGTTTGCAATCCTAGTTGGCATCCTACGTGGACTATTTTTGCAGATGTGGCACATTCATCGGTATAAAACTCATCTTCTTTTTCGATTAACCCAGTACAAACAATTGGGAAACCCTAATTTGCTCATGGTTAGACCTAAATACAGTTAACACCATACAATACCATAACCATAACCACCCCTAAATTAATTAAAACATAATAATTCAAAAGCTAAACACTCTTGATCAAACAACTACCATATACAAACATTTAAATCACCATAACATAACATAAAATTGGCAAAACAAGATCGCATATCGTATTCTGTCCAAGCGGAGCACGAAGAGCGAGCTGGTCAAAAGTCAAACACTCCCCACCAGCCTTCTCAATTCTAGCCCTAGCAGTTTCAGTAAACCTCAATGCAATCACCTTCAAACAAGGAATCTCATGAACCCTAACATCATCCGTAACTGTCCCCACAACCACAGCAATCTTATCATCCTAACAAAAACAAAATCACCAAGTTTCAACATCAATCAAAAACCTTCAGTAAATGAATTACAAAACATGACTAAAAAAATACCTTGCCGGACATGTAACGGATCAAACGAGAGAGTGAAATCGGAGGCTTGTTGACTTTGCTCATGAACAACCTCTTCAGAATGACAGCATTGAAGTTGCTTCCGGTTCTCCTCACCAAAAAACGGTAAAGCTAAAGAGATAATTGATAAAATTGAAGTTTAAATTACAACGATTTCATAGTGCATATGAACAACAGATGAATGGAGGTGTGTTGTGATACTTTGACGAGGAGTTTGAGGTAGATATCATCGGATCTAGGGGCGGTTCTTTTGGTGCGTTTACTCTTACCACCAGCAACAAGATCGATACCCTACGATAATGAAACAAACAGAGAGAATAATATGTAAGGGACAATTTGAAGAAGATGAGTTTGTACTGGGTTAATCGAAGAAGAAGATGAGTTTTATACCGATGAATGTGCCATATCTGCAAAAATAGTCCACGTAGGATGCCAGCTAGGATTGCAAACCAACTCAGTTACTGATTTTTTAACTGAGTGGTGAAATGACAAACAAAATTAAAAGTTTGGGGTGTCACAGATCAAAGTGTTAGTTGCGGGTGTTATCGGCCAATTCTTCAAAGTTAAAGGTGTTAAAATCCAATTGGCCTTCTTTTTATGACATATCTGCCACTAGTCAATAACAATACATATACTCATTTACAATATATACATTTATAGTGGAGGGTTCAAATGAGAAGATTTTTTTTTATGAAGAAAAAAGAAGAAGTTTCAACCAATAAGAATACTTCATTTTACTTCATTTAATATTTGTATTTAATTTTAATATAAGGGTATATTGATAAACTTACATAAATCATTAATATGTATTCTTCCTCATTAATAACTAGTTAAATTAAATCTGTAACTCCTTTTCAAAATATAAACTTTTTCCAAATTAAAAAAAAAACAACTTAATTTAAAGTGTAGAATAAATTACTAGTTGTGTAGGATAAATTACGAGTGGTGTATGATATATTTCGAGGTGTGTAGGATAAATTTCGACTGTGTATGATAAAATTCTATAATGTGTAGGGTATATGTAGGAAAATTTTGATATGTGTAGGTTTTGTAGATTATATGTAGGATAATTAATAATTAGTTTACTAATTAATTAAAGAGAGAAATTAATGATATGAGTTATAAATGAAATAACATTTTACTAATATGCCCTTTCTTATTTTTCTTCTCACATTAAATTTCTTCTCAAATGAACATTCCCCTACATTTATAAGGGTGCAAGGAGTGGTTAGACACTTAAGAGTGGTAAACTAAAAAATCAACTAATGAGAGTGTGCCATGTCAAAGTGGTAAACTATGCTCAAAAGTGTTGACAATGATTAGACTCTTGGTGAAGTGGTAAACTATTTAAAAAAAGGAAAAATGTGTGATTGGTTGAGATTGGAATGGACCCGACCCCCACACTACCCTCTCTCTCTCACACTACCCTCTCTCTTTCATGATTCCCGAGCGGCATCCCTTCACCGCGTGATTAACGAAACCGATCGGCAAAGGGTCGTCGGCGGCGGTGTTGGTCGCGCGGCAAAACCCTTTGCCCCTCCCCTTTGCCGCACCACTCCGGACACCCTAAGTTTCGGCGGGAATGGTTTTCTTACGTGGTTGGCCAAAAGTGGCGGCCACTTTTGTTTTTTTTTTCTTTTTTCATATAATAGTTATTTATAGGTCATGCTAAATTACAATTATATCCTAAGTGTAAAATTACGATCTTGCCCCCCGATTCAAAATAAAATTTTGCTTTTGCCCCTGCTTAAATTTACGATTTTGCCCTCAGTTAAAAAATACAATTTTGCCCCCAGTTCAAAATAAAATTATGGTTTTGCCCTCAGCTATAGTCCTGCTAAATTACGATTTGGTTCCCAGTTTAAAATTACGATTTTGTCCCCAGCTAAAAAATACGATTTTGCCCGCAGTTAAAATATTACGATTTTGCCCCCAATTCAAAATAAAAAAATGGTTTTGCCCTCAGTTCAAAATATTATTTTACCTCTATTTTAAATTACGAATTTACCTCAGCTAAAAATTGCAATCTTGCCATCGTTTTTTTTTGGGCAAAACCATGGTAGTGTTTTGTTTTACTTGGTTGACTCAATTTTGTTTTTATTTATTCCAAACAGCTTCCTAGCACTCGCTAATTGGTCCTGACAAATTATTGTTTTGCCCCAAACTCTAAATTACACGCTTGTCATCGTTTTAGTTATTTTTTTATCATAACTATGGTAATGTTTTTCTTTAATTGGTTAATTTGATGTATCTTTTTTGATATCGTGTTATAAGTAGCATATATAACTAACCGACATAAAGACGTACGTTATTAAACTAAGAAATAATCGGTTTAGCGCCCCGCAACGTGGGCGGCGCATTACTCTAGTTCACAATACATAAGGACAATGTTGTAATTAAATTAGAATTTGAGGGCTTTCCATTTTCTCTAACTAAGGATACAATGTTATGTAATGTGTCATACCTACCCCTCTAAGCAGTCAAAAGTCTCGAAGCCCAAAAACACAATTTTTTTTGGAAGGTGACTTTCTATGTACTGGACCTATTGGTCACCGGGTTCATGTCGAAGACATTCCCCCGTCAGCCCCGCACTCTCGGACGCGATGTTCGATCGGGCCCTGGCCGCCGCGCAAGCTGACTTCCGCCCGGAAACCATACTGCCCCCACACGAGAGACTCGCTAGGGTAACAGCTGGGTAAAACCGGGTTGCCCTCAAGACCGCACTATGCCTCGGTAGGATACGATCCATCATTGGGACGTCCCCCCCTAAGACCACAGTGGGAGTCGAACCGGTGACCTCCCAAAGGAGGAGCCGGCCAACATAACCCAAGTGGGGATACCACTGGGCCACGGGAAAGGGATCCAAAAACACAATAATACTGTAATAAAGAATATATATTAACGGATAGGAAATAAAACAAATTTAATACCATACCATACCATACCATACCATACCACAACTATATTAAAAATAAACCTTACAGAATTAGCAATCAGAACCATCAAATCAACTATTGGGGTTGGTGATCCAGTGACAAATCAAAGCCTTTTAACACAATAAAAATGAGATCTTGAAATTAAATCGCACAAAGAGCAAGAAATTCGGCTTCAAAAAAAAAAAGAATTATCAAACCAATAACAAAGCAAAAGTTCAAGACTAATATCAATCCAAAAGAAAGCAAGATCCATTCTTAATCATCATCAATGAAATGGTTAAAACCCAAAAAAAAAAAAAAAAGAATCTTAACCAAAGGCATGCGCCTGATTTTGCTCTTGAAAGTTCAATGCCTTGCATCTATGTGACGCGTAGGCGCCTCTGTGCTTAGGCGTGCGCCTTTGGCTACTATGCTACTATTGTCAGTTTGTCACTGGTAAAAGACACTACGTTACACATCTTGTTGGATTGGTTCTGAACGCGTTGCTTAACAAGAATTTGTAATTTGGCAAATCTTAGGTTTTAAGAATGCTAAGACTTCTTTTGATGGATCTACATTTGATAAAAATATCCAACTATACTTTTGAAGTGCAGGTAGCTTATGAAAGCTGATGTTGAACCTACTTGCATTTTGTCAATTATTGCTCATGGGGTTAAGGTACCTTACCCATAACCAATAACCTTCAAGTATTAATAGATAGATAATATAAAATATTTCATGGCCCCTAAATTATTAGTTTTTGACAGTTGGGACCCTCACTGGACTCTGATAATTGGTCTCCTCAAAATTATAATCCACTTATCTGCCAATAAATCCATATGAAATTATCAAAAATCTTACCTATTGCTTACAGGGTTTTTTTTTTATTCAGGTGAAACTAAAATACTCTTAGATCACACGGTGTGGAGGTGAAATAAAACGTTCAAGCTCCAAAAAAAAAAAAATCGATTGATTTGGACAACGATAAAATCAAACCACATTAAGAAAATCGGTCGGAAATCAAAGATAAAGTGTGACAACCCGAGTTTTCAAGGTCTTTACTCGTCACGTTACTCGTTTTGCAAAGTGTTTTCATAACCTGCTTGCATTGTAACTTGTTCATGTTTGATATATGTTTGGTGTATTATATTATAGTTGGTGAATAATAAACTGTGGACTGTTTGACATACATTGATGTGTGTTATTCTTATATGACGAAACATATGAAGTTTCATCACAACTCTTACTCGACGAAACCTAGGAGTTTCGCCACCAACCATCTCGACGAAACCTTTGGAGTTTCACCATCACCTTGACCGACGAAACATGAGTTTCGTCACTATTGAGTCTTTCGCCGGCCCATTCCCTATCGAAGCCCATGAGAGGCCCAGCTGCTGACCGTTCGACTATTTATATACGCAGTAGGTTACGAAACTTTTTAGAAAACCCTAACCTACTCTTGGGAGTGCGACGGCAGTTCTTTTCTTTGCAACCTTTTCCCTCTTGCTAAGCCTATTCTTGGTGATCCAACCATTCGACCTCGCGGTTAGTGTACCATCTTTATGATTAGATTGTTGCTATGCATTGTTGATGATTGTTATGTATTGTATGTGAACTATTGTGAATATAGGGGTTGGTATTAGAAACCATGCTTATATGTTGTGATGTTTAGGGTGTGGATTTATTAGTTAATTAATCAATGGATGTGTTTATTGGTAATGATATGGATGAACTGCATATATATGTAAATCGGCTGTTATGTGATTTCATTTGTAGATTAAATTGCTTGGTATGATATGTTATGTGCTAGTACAGGAACACAGTAGTGGATGATTCGATTTAATGATGATTGTTCATAACTGAATGTTGGTGTATGTCCATAAGAATTGATAGATAAAACCTTGACTTAATCGACTAGTTGTAATTAGAAACTTTTAGAATTGATTGATTGTAAATTGGGTGATTATGGAATGAAACAGTTACAGTTAGGGTTTCCGCATGATTTGCAGCTGATAAGGCCACGACGAAACATGCTAAAGTTTCGTCACACCCACTCGACGAAACTTGAAGAGTTTCGTCACATGTTTACTCGATGAAACCCGGGCACTTTAGTCACAAGTCCACTTGACGAAACATTGGGAGTTTCATCACATAGGGTATTTTCGCCGGGGAGGGGAGAGTTTCGCATGAACAGTAGGTTAATATGTTTATATCAGCTGCATGAATAATAGTGATGAATATGTGAATAAGACCGTGGTATCTACTGTTGATGATGTTTGCTTATAATCAAATGATATAATTTGGTTCATACACCCAGTACACTTAACTGTTAGGCATTGTTACATAACATACTTGTGAACTGTGGATTGGAAATGAATTATTTAACTACTATGTGCCAGCTGAGAATTATTGCTTGAACACACACTATGATTGTAAACTATACGTGTACCATGCGAACATAAACTGATTTTGTATACTTGAATACCATAGGCTTTGACTGAATAAGTTTGAACGAATAGCTAGTCATACCGAGCAAACCAAGGTGAGTTCACACTTTCTTGTCACACCCCGATATTTCCACGTTTTACCGGTGGGCCCGGTAGGGGAGTATCGTGACGTAGTTGATATCGTTATAGTCAAACAACACAATATTTAAATGCACAGCGGAAGCAAAAGATAGATATATTTCAACCGAATATAATTGTAATATCAAGTATCACAAACAGTTGAAAATAATCCACAGGTGGATCAAAAATAATTCGGAAACATTGTTCAACATACAAAACGTGGCGGAAAACGTCGGGGAGTGTTGTAACATAATTAATTGTTTCATAACCATGGCATTCAAAGTTGTACTTTATTTATCAACATAAGAGTTACATTGTCTTAAACAGGAAATAAAGAGTTCAGAACATAATTAAACTAAGTCTATCTTCATTTTATGTCTCTAAGGCACAGGTCCGCCCTAGTGTCACGATCATCATCCTACGCAAAAGCTCCTGAAAACACATGTGAAAATAGGTACGTCAGCATAAAAATGCCTGTGAGATACATAGGTTTTGTGAAAATAGGATTCATGACTTAAGTTTAAGAAAAAGTTGTTTAGTAAAAGTCAGTCATGAACCTTGTAAATTGTTTTGTTTTGAAAGTCATTTAAAAACGATAAGATCAAATGATATGTATAAATAAAAGTATAATGTATGGTTAAATGTATAACCAAGTAAAATGAGTTGTATAAAGTAAATTGTTTGTAAACCAAAGTCTTGTGAAAATCGTGTTACTTGTGTAAAATGTATAAGTCCAAATTGAATGATTTAAATAACGCTATGATATGTACTATAATACAAACACTTATATATAGGAAGTACCAGCGACGTATCCACCATGCTTGTATCATATTACTCACATCTCGTTACTTAAGTCACTTAAACAAACCACCAATGTATAAAGTCTATCTTTAAACCAATAGTCAATAGTCCTTGTATAAGCCATGTCAAATGTTTATAAGTCCAAAAGTAGTCAAGTAATGTGTATCAAATGTTATGTATTGTAAGTAAAGTATTGTCACATAATCCAAATGTAGAAATGTACAAAACAAATTATTTTGAATATATCAAAAAGTTATGTTTTGCAAAGTAATGCATGTTGCATTGATACAAACATTTATGTGGTAAGTTAACGCATACATTCAAGCCTTGAGACAGTCGGATAACCCTTTCAGTCAAGGTTATCAAAAGAAATGTTTTCGGATTCAGTCATTCCTTACATCCAAACAAACCCGAGATGTCAGGAATGGGATTTGTCAAGTCCTATGGTACCAGTACTTACTTTCGAGCGGCGTAGCTAATGTTAATGAACGTATATAAGTCTCATTTGTGCAAACCAAATGTTATAGCAATTGTGTACATGTCATATGAAAACAATGTACTAAGTATGCTAAGTTAACATACAAAGCAGAAAAGTCATGTAAATCAATGTGCTAGCATGCTATCAGTCAACATACATAGCAGAAATGTAAAGTAAAACAATGTACTAAGTATGCACACAATGGACATACATAGCATGAAATGTAATGTAAAGCGATGTACTAAGTATGCACACAATGGGCATACATAGCATGAAATGTAAGTAAATCATGTACTATAAATGTACTAATGAACATAGCAAGTATATGATGTGAAAACAGGAAAGAATGAAAGTAACAAGTAGGCACATGTGTTTCACCCCAAAACGTTTGGAAAACAGTAAAAGAGGGGTCTATGTACTCACTTGAGATTGCTCAGAAGTCCTAAGATAACCACCAAGCAATGCTAGAGATCACGGAATCAAACGGTACCTAATATAGGTAACTATGTTAATAAACCGGACCTATATCGGAGGATCGGATAGAATGAGGGCTCGTAAACCAAATGAGTATGGGAACTCATGTAGTATGGTTTAACAAAGCCTACATACTAAATGAAACCTAGCCTAAGTGCTTACGACCCATTACGACCCGTTTAGGTAGCTTATGCTACTTTAACGCGTCGTTCGCGTGAAACGCGTTCGGACCGCTTAACTAGTCCTATGACAAGTAACATATGCCTTAACATGTCTAATATTGTTGTCAAATCAGTTTAGATGTAAAAAGTTATGTTACATATGCTTAAAATGAATTTTGGCGTCAAAGGGGTATTTTGGTAATTTACCTAAGGCATATAAACTACCTATCATACAACTACTTAAACGAAGCGACCATAAGGCATAACCTCGGAAGGGTATTCCCTATATACTATGGTCACCTAATGTGTTTGGTCGGATCCTAATGATCGACCAAATGGGTCGGGTTCGAAGGTATAAGCGATTTATTAAATCGCTTACCCTTACGACCCCAGACAACGTGGTAATCAGTAGGCATAGTCACAAGGGACTATAACCATCGTGATTACGCTCACGTTGCGAAGTTCAAATGAACTTCGCATTGACCATAAACTGGTCAATGCAGAAAGTCAAACAAAGTTTGACTTTCGGACTCGAAAAGCAATAAAAGAACGAAGGAATACTTACGAAGGGTCCCCGAATGCTAATCTTGATTCAAGTAGCTCAGGTATGAAACAATGGTTTCAACTTAGAGCTTCTCAAATCAGATTCTTGTGGGTTTTGCAATGAATGGGGTTGGGTATTTATAGTATTCTTCGAACCGTTAAGATCGTTTCTTGAATAACGTGATCGAATCTCGTCCGTACACTTGTTGGAATGTTGTGGTGACTAAAAATGGCCCCTCATGAACTGAAAGGGCAAGTGTAGGTGTGTGGTTGGGAGCTTAAAGCTGTAATCTGCTGTTTAAATTGATCTTATCTGATCTCGGAGTCTGACGCGGGCCGCGTAAGAGGACACACTAATCTTACGCGGGCCTCCTGGCCTGACTGGTCAGAAACCAACTTTCAAAAATGACAGTTTTGGTCCCTGTTGTGTTTTAAAGCCTTTTCCGACACGTTTAAGGCCTGTTAAGCCAACGTTAAGGCCCTAAAATGATGCCTAAACATTGTGGATATGAAACATGCTCAAAAATATGTCGGATGTTGGTTCGTTTGGTCGTACGATCGCGATGCTCGCTTAATTACGACGGAATGCGCACAAGCGCGAAAAACGATCCAAAATGCGTGACGAATCGATTTTTCTTATGCCAAACACTAAAATAAAATATTTTAGTGCTTACATAAATTTTTGGATGTCCGGAGGTATTCAGAACGTAAGTTATGCGTGAAAATGCAAACTTGTGCACTTTTTGACGCTTTTAGTCCCTGAATGACCCAAAAGTTTATTTTAGCACACCGAACCACTCAAAGCTTATTTCTAAGCTATGTAAAGGATATTTAAGGTGTGTTTAACTTATGGTCATGTTTCGGAATGTTCGTTACTGTTCAAATTGGCATACTTTCGCAGTTTGTCAAGTTTAGTCCCTGTAAGCGAATTAACTTGTTCTTGACATACCAAAGCCTTCAAAACTTATTTCTAAGTTATGTAAGGGTTATTTAAGGTATGTTAAGCATATGTTGATGTTCTGGAGTATTTGTCGCGTTAAACTGAGTACGTTTACGCATCAGTTTGCGTATAACTCTCCAGAAAGCGATATAGAGTTTGAAATTGAATAAAAGTCAAAACATGAAAAATGTAAAACACAACCAAACAAACATTGGGATCAAATAACATTGTTTTATTGATAAACGAATTGTTCTCAATGATTACAAGCACAGATGTTACAGTCTCCCCTACTTGTGGAAATTTCGTCCCGAAATTTATTTAGAGGAAACTCGTGGGAAAAAATGCGGATATTTCGCCTTCATTTGATCTTCGCGTTCCCAAGTAAACTCGGGTCCACGTTTAGCTTCCCAGCGAACTTTAACCAAAGGAATGTGCTTGTGTTTAAGCCACTTGACTTCACGTTCCATGATTTCCACAGGCTTCTCAACAAATTTCAGTGTTTTATCAACACGAATTTCGTCAAGTGGTATGTGGAGGTTCTCATCAGCTAGACACCTCTTGAGACTGGATACGTGAAAGGTTGGATGAACATTTCCAAGTTCAGGAGGTAACTCAAGTCTGTAGGCTACCTTACCGATTCTTTCGACGATCTTGAATTGTCCAACGTATCTAGGTGCAAGTTTTCCTTTCTTTCCAAATCTGATCACACCTTTCCAAGGTGAGACCTTAAGTAATACTCGATCACCGACTTGAAATTCCAAGGGCTTGCGTTTTGGGTCCGCGTAACTCTTTTGACGGCTTCTAGCTGTCTGAAGGTTATCACGAACTTTCTTAATCTTGTCAGTTGTCTCTAAATTGAGGGCAGGTCCAGTAAGCTGAGCCTCGCCGATCTCATTCCAGCAGACTGGTGAACGACATTTTCGACCATAGAGAGCCTCGAAAGGAGCCATTTTGATGCTGGTGTGATAACTGTTGTTGTAGGAGAATTCAATTAACGGAAGATGTGAATCCCAACTACCACCAAAGTCAATCACACAAGCTCTAAGCATATCCTCCAGAGTCTGGATTGTTCTTTCAGATTGACCATCCATTTGCGGATGATAAGCTGTGCTCAGATTAAGTTGGGTCCCCATAGCAGATTGCATGGTTCTCCAAAAATGAGAAGTGAAACGAGCATCTCTGTCAGAAATGATGTTCAAAGGAACACCATGTCGAGCTAAAATTTCATCCACATAGATTTTAGCAAGTGTGTCAGCAGGAAAATCCTCACGGATTGGCAAGAAATGCGTTGACTTAGTAAGACGATCAACAACTACCCAGATGGCATCATGACCTTTCTTTATGCGCGGAAGTTTAGTAATGAGATCAATAGTAATGTTTTCCCATTTCCAAACTGGGATCTCTGGTTGCACCAATAAACCAGAAGGACGCTGATGTTCAGCCTTAACCTTAAGACAAGTAAGGCATTTTGATACATATAAGGCAATGTCTCTCTTCATACCAGGCCACCAATACTGAATACGAAGATCCTTATACATCTTATCTGAGCCAGGATGAACAGAATAACGAGACTTATGGGCTTCATCCATAAGTAAGGTGCGAAGGTTATCTTGGCTTGGGACCCACAAACGGTCCATGAAGTAATACGATCCATTGTCCTTCAGTTCCAGATCCGGTGTTATGTGATAGGAAATTCCTTATCCATCAAACCTTGTGAAACACAAGATTGTTGAGCCTGAGAAATGCGGGCTTGGATATCGGATCGAGCTTGAATAACAGATTGAACACGAACACAATGAAGCTTAGTACGTTCCTTACGACTCAATGCATCGGCTACGACATTCGCCTTACCAGGATGGTAGCGAATTTCGCAGTCATAGTCGTTTAGAAGCTCAACCCAACGTCGTTGCCTCATGTTGAGTTCTTTCTGATTGAAGATATGCTGAAGACTTTTGTGGTCCGTGAAAACCTCACATTTTGTTCCGTACAAATAGTGTCTCCAGATCTTAAGAGCGAAGACAACTGCACCTAACTCAAGATCATGAGTGGTGTAGTTTTTCTCATGTATCTTCAACTGCCTCGATGCATATGCTATGACTTTGTTCCTTTGCATCAGAACACAGCCAAGACCCAATTTAGATGCATCGTAATAAACGACGAAATCATCATTGCCCTCAGGCAAAGTCAGAACAGGCGCGTCACAAAGCTTCTGCTTCAAGTTCTGAAAAGCTTCCTCTTGTTTGAATCCCCAATCAAAGGGCTTATTCTTCTGAGTTAGAGCAGTTAGGGGAAATGCAATCTTTGAGAAGTTTTCAATGAAGCGGCGGTAATAACCCACAAGTCCAAGAAAAGAACGAACTTCAGTAGGAGTAGTAGGCGTATCCCAATCCTTAATCGCACTGATCTTGGAGGGATCTACATGAATACCTTGTTCGTTGACAATATGTCCTAAGAATTGAACCTCTTTAAGCCAGAATTCATACTTGGAGAATTTGGCGAAAAGTTGCTCTTTCTTTAGGAGTTCCAAAGTAAGACGAAGATGTTGCTCGTGATCAGCTCGCGTCATAGAGTATATCAAGATGTCGTCAATAAAAACAATGACGAACTGATCCAAATAAGGCTTGCAGACCCTATTCATTAAGTCCATAAAAACAGCAGGAGCATTAGTCAATCCGAATGGCATAACTGTGAACTCATAATGCCCATAACGAGTGCGGAACGCTGTCTTGGGAATATCTTCTTCATGCACCCGAAGTTGATGATATCCAGATCGCAGATCAATCTTTGAAAAATAAGAAGCGCCCTGCAACTGATCAAAGAGATCATCAATGCGAGGTAGGGGATATCGATTCTTGATGGTAAGCTTGTTAAGCTCACGATAATCGATACACATCCTAAAAGATCCATCCTTCTTCTTGACAAAAAGAACGGGAGCACCCCAAGGTGAAAAGCTAGGACGGATAAAACCTTTGTTAGAGAGTTCCTGAAGCTGCTTAGACAACTCTTGCATCTCAGACGGTGCAAGACGATATGGAGCTCTGGCAATGGGATTTGCACCAGGTACGAGATCAATACGGAACTCGACTTGGCGTGCTGGAGGTAGACCAGGTAAGTCTTCAGGGAATACTTCTGAATAATCCCGAACAACAGGAATATCGTGAATAGATTTACCTTTGCCCTTATCTGCTACAACGTGTGCCAAAAAGGCCACATAGTTCTTTCGTAGATACTTCCGAGCTTTAAAACAAGACATGAGTTTGAGACCACCAGCAGGTTTCTCACCACGAACCTGTAGGATCTCTCCTGTTGAAAGCGGCACACGAACGATCTTCTCAAAACAAACTACCTCTGCGCGATGCTTGGCTAACCAATCCATACCCACAATAACATCGAAGCTTCCAAGTTGCATAGGCGTGAGGTCAATAGGAAAAAGATGGTCGTTAAGGTTCAACTGGCATTTGCGAAGAACAGAATCAGGAACAATGGGTTCACCACTAGCAACCTCTACTGTCAAATGTTTACCTAGTTTCGTTCTAGACACGCGAAGCAATGGCTCAAAAGATAATGACACAAAACTATTATCGGCACCCGAATCAAAAAGAACAGATGCTGGCTGATTATTAATAAAGAACGTACCGTTCACCACTTCATTGTCTGCTTGTGCTTCTTGTGCATTCATGTTGAAGACTCGACCTCGGGCCTGAGCCTGATTCTGATTTGGATTCTGGTTCTGGTTGGCTAGCCTTGGGCACCGGTTTCGGTAGTGGGTCAGATCCCCACAGTTGTAGCACGAACCAGGAGGAAAATGAGGTCGTGCAGCTTGACCTTGTTGCTAAGCAAGAGGCTGAGCAACTTGTTAGGCTTGGTTCTGAACTGCCTGGTTCTGGTTAACAGGAATGCGATAAGTAGCGGCAAGATGGCCAATTCTCCCACAGTTAGTGCAATGACGACATTGGAGATGTGGTAGGTGATGGCCGTTACACCTGTTGCACAAAGGTGCATTGCCAAGATAAGGCTTCTTGGCTAGTGGTTGCGCAGGCTGATTTGGTGCAGCTTGGGCCTGTGCAGTAACGACATAGTTTTGGGAAGCCTTCCGCTTCCTAGACCCTCCAGAATTCTTTCCCTTCTTGTTTTGACCTTTCTTTCTATCTTCCTTGTCAGATGCCTGCTTCTTACCCTTGTCACCCTTTTTATGTAGCTTCCCCTTTCGAACCTGTGACTCAGTCAATGTCGCTGCTAACTCGATAGCCTGACGGAGTGTGGCAGGGTTACTACCATTAATGATGTCTTGCACTGAGTCAGGTAGGCCGTCGATGTATCTTTCGATAGCCTTGTCGAGTGGGGTAACCATTGTTGGGCAAAGCAGACTCAACTCCTCAAATCTATCAGTATATGCCCTGTGCTCGCCACTGTCTTGTTTCAAGTCATCAAACTCTTTCTCCAAAGCTCGCTGTTCATGACGAGGACAGAACTCCCTCATCATAAGGGCCCTAAGTTCAGCCCAAGTTTGTGCTAGAGCAACTTCTGCACCATGGTCTCTCATAACCCCGTTCCACCATGTGAGAGCCCTCTTCTGAAACACACTCGAAGAAAACTCGACCTTGCGATTGTCAGGACACTGCACGTGGCGGAAAGTATTCTCAATGCTCTCGAACCATTGAAGAAGCCCAGTCGCTCCCTCAGAACCACTAAACTTGAGTGGTTTAGCCGAGTTAAAATCCTTGAATTTGCATGGAGCATTGTTGTTGTTGTTGGCTTGGTTCCATTGAGCAAAGAGGTTTGGGAATTGAGCAGCCATTTGCTGCGCAATGATTTCTGCCAGTTCGGCAGTCGCTATCTGGTTTTCGCGTCGAGGAGGCATTCTAAAAGAGGAAACATGAAAGGAAACGAATGAGATGATTGGATGAAAAGAATGAGATGGAACAAAAATTGATAACAGCAAAGATGGTGGTCATTTGTTCGCATCACAAAGCAAACAAACGACACATAGTGACTAATCAAAGTAAATGGGTCAAAAATAATGTATCGCGAAGACATGCTCGCCTATAAGTGAACACTCACCCCAAGAGTTCCCAGGTAAGAGTGACTGGTCCGATTATGTGGATTTGTACGAACACTCTAGCCTTAGACAGAAAACCCACGGTACAGGCATTCACTCTTCCAGTTTGCACGTGTTCACACTATTTAGAACCCAAAACTTTGATGAGATTTTGAAAATTTGAAAGGCACAAGGCCAAAAATCAAACTGGAAGGGTTCAAAACCTTACAATAGAGGGTTCAAAACCTTGTAATAAATTATTCAAAAACAGAAGATTGTTTTTCAAAAATCGTTTCGGAAAATTTGGTTTTTGTTTTGATAATCACCTAAGGATAGGTGATGTACATGTTTTAAGATCTAAACATAAGATAACCTGTGTTGGGGTCCTAGAAAGGTTATAGTCTAGGTCAAAGCATTACTAATAACCTAATTCCCAATAACCATTGGCTCTGATACCAACTCTTCTGTCACACCCCGACCACGTATAACATACAAAACGTGGCGGAAAACACCGGGGAGTGTTGTAACAGAATTAATTGTTTCATAACCATGGCATTCAAAGTTGTACTTTATTTATCAACATAAGAGTTACATTGTCTTAAACAGGAAATAAAGAGTTCAGAACATAATTAAACTAAGTCTATCTTCATTTTATGTCTCTAAGGCACAGGTCCGCCCTAGTGTCACGATCATCATCCTACGCAAAAGCTCCTGAAAACACATGTGAAAATAGGTACGTCAGCATAAAAATGCCTGTGAGATACATAGGTTTTGTGAAAATAGGATTCATGACTTAAGTTTAAGAAAAAGTTGTTTAGTAAAAGTCAGTCATGAACCTTGTAAATTGTTTTGTTTTGTTTTGTAAGTCATTTAAAAAGCGATAAGATCAAATGATATGTATAAATAAAAGTATAATGTATGGTTAAATGTATAACCAAGTAAAATGAGTTGTATAAAGTAAATTGTTTGTAAACCAAAGTCTTGTGAAAATCGTGTTACTTGTGTAAAATGTATAAGTCCAAATTGAATGATTTAAATAACGCTATGATATGAACTATAATACAAACACTTATATATAGGAAGTACCAGCGACGTATCCACCATGCTTGTATCATATTACTCACATCTCGTTACTTAAGTCACTTAAACAAACCACCAATGTATAAAGTCTATGTTTAAACCAATAGTCAATAGTCCTTGTATAAGCCATGTCAAATGTTTATAAGTCCAAAAGTAGTCAAGTAATATGTATCAAATGTTATGTATTGTAAGTAAAGTATTGTCACATAATCCAAATGTAGAAATGTACAAAACAAAGTATTTTGAATATATCAAAAAGTTATGTTTTGCAAAGTAATGCATGTTGCATTGATACAAACATTTATGTGGTAAGTTAACGCATACATTCAAGCCTTGAGACAGTCGGATAACCCTTTCAGTCAAGGTTATCAAAAGAAATGTTTTCGAATTCAGTCATTCCTTACATCCAAACAAACCCGAGATGTCAGGAATGGGATTTGTCAAGTCCTATGGTACCACTACTTACTACCGAGCGGCGTAGCTAATGTTAATGAACGTATATAAGTATCGTTTGTGCAAACCAAATGTTATAGAAATTGTGTACATGTCATATGAAAACAATGTACTAAGTATGCTAAGTTAACATACAAAGCAGAAAAGTCATGTAAATCAATGTGCTAGCATGCTATCAGTCAACATACATAGCAGAAATGTAAAGTAAAACAATGTACTAAGTATGCACACAATGGACATACATAGCATGAAATGTAATGTAAAGCGATGTACTAAGTATGCACACAATGGGCATACATAGCATGAAATGTAAGTAAATCATGTACTATAAATGTACTAATGAACATAGCAAGTATATGATGTGAAAACAGGAAAGCATGAAAGTAACAAGTAGGCACATGTGTTTCACCCCAAAACGTTTGGAAAACAGTAAAAGAGGGGTCTATGTACTCACTTGAGATTGCTCAGAAGTCCTAAGATAACCACCAAGCAATGCTAGAGATCACGAAATCAAACGGTACCTAATATAGGTAACTATGTTAATAAACCGGACCTATATCGAAGGATCGGATAGAATGAGGGCTCGTAAACCAAATGAGTATGGGAACTCATGTAGTATGGTTTAACAAAGCCTACATACTAAATGAAACCTAGCCTAAGTGCTTACGACCCATTACGACCTGTTTAGGTTGCTTATGCTACTTTAACGCGTCGTTCGCGTGAAACGCGTTCGGACCGCTTAACTAGTCCTATGACAAGTAACATATGCCTTAACATGTCTAATATTGTTGTCAAATCCGTTTAGATGTCAAAAGTTATGTTACATATGCTTAAAATGAATTTTGGCGTCAAAGGGGTATTTTGGTAATTTACCTAAGGCATATAAACTACCTATCATACAACTACTTAAACGAAGTGACCATAAGGCATAACATCGGAAGGTTATTCCCTATATACTATGGCCACCTAATGTGTTTGGTCGGATCCTAATGATCGACCAAATGGGTCGGGTTCGAAGGTATAAGCGATTTATTAGATCGCTTACCCTTACGACCCTAGACAACGTGGTAATCAGTAGGCATAGTCATAAGGGACTATAACCATCGTGATTACGCTCACGTTGCGTAGTTCAAACGAACTTCGCATTGACCATAAACTGGTCAATGCAGAAAGTCAAACAAAGTTTGACTTTCGGACTCGAAAAGCAATAAAAGAACGAAGGAATACTTACGAAGGGTCCCCGAATGCTAATCTTGATTCAAGTAGCTCAGGTATGAAACAATGGTTTCAACTTAGAGCTTCTCAAATCAGATTCTTGTGGGTTTGGCAATGAATGGGGTTGGGTATTTATAGTATTTTTCGAACCGTTAAGATCGTGTCTTGAATAACGTGATCGAATCTCATCCGTACACTTGTTGGAATGTTGTGGTGACTAAAAATGGCCCCTCATGAACTGAAAGGGCAAGTGTGGGTGTGTGGTTGGGAGCTTAAATCTATAATCTGCTGTTTAAATTGATCTTATCTGATCTGGGAGTCTGACGCGGGCCGCGTAAGAGGACACACTAATCTTACGCGGGCCGCCTGGCCTGACTGGTCAGAAACCAACTTTCAGAAATGACAGTTTTGGTCCCTGTTGTGTTTTAAAGCCTTTTCCGACACGTTTAAGGCCTGTTAAGCCAACGTTAAGGCCCTAAAATGATGCCTAAACATTGTGGACATGAAACATGCTCAAAAATATGTCGTATGTTGGTTCGTTTGGTCGTACGATCGCGATGCTCGCTTAATTAGGACGGAATGCGCACAAGCGCGAAAAACGATCCAGAATGCGTGACGAATGGATTTTTCTTATGCCAAACACTAAAATAAAATATTTTAGTGCTTACATAAATTTTTGGATGTCCAGAGGTATTCAGAACGTAAGTTATGCGCGAAAATGCAAACTTGTGCACTTTTTGACGCTTTTAGTCCCTGAATGACCCAAAAGTTTATTTTAGCACACCGAACCCCTCAAAGCCTATTTCTAAGCTATATAAAGGATATTTAAGGTGTGTTTAACTTATGGTCATGTTCCGTAATGTTCGTTACTGTTCAAATTGGCATACTTTCGCAGTTTGTCAAGTTTAGTCCCTGTAAGCGAATTAACTTGTTTTTGACATACCAAAGCCTTCAAAACTTATTTCTAAGTTATGTAAGGGTTATTTAAGGTATGTTAAGCATATGTTGATGTTACAGAGTATTTTTCGCGTTAAACTGAGTACGTTTACGCATCAGTTTGCGTATAACTCTCCAGAAAGCGATATAGAGTTTGAAATTGAATAAAAGTCAAAACATGAAAAATGTAAAACACAACCAAACAAACATTGGGATCAAATAACATTGTTTTATTGATAAACGAACTGTTCTCAATGATTGAAAGCACAGATGTTACAGATTCAATGCCCGACCAAGCGGTATTTTATATACCGTACCCCAAGCCCGTATAAGGGAAAATAAGTTAAAAGTATTTACCTTTGCAAGTAATAATCACAACAAGCAAGTGCACGTAGCTTTTACCGGGTCTCCTATTCTGGAACGAAGGTTTATAATAACCTATTAGAATCCTAACGGGCCTTTAATTAAGCCTAAGCTTAGACCGGTAGTTTTAAAGGAAGATACGGTTCGAACGCGTGATTAAGTGAAGACCGGAATAGAATGTGGTTTAGACCCGACAAGTTTGAAGACTTGTATAATATGGGTAAACTAAACACATTCTGGATTTTGAGATAAAAACGATAAGGTTCGACCCGTTTCGGCTAATTTATGCAAACTAGTTACATAAACCGAACCGAACGCGCAAGAGGCGTAACGGGTAACCATGAGAGTCATTTACAGGTTTCCTAAGTTAATATGCCTTAAATCGGTTGTGATATCAGTAGGATACCTTCCATTATTCCCAAAACGAGTTTAACCTTAATTTAAGCCCCGTAGGGGTATTTTGGTCATTTTAAAGATTATAAAAGAGATTAAATGTAATTCTGAGATTCGGGTCTGAATAAATCAGTAAAATAACTTAATTTATCAGGTTATATCAGTTGGTGATAAGTCTTATATGACAAAATGGTTTTAAACCTATACTAGGTGTTTAATACGAGTAAAAAGCCATTTTAAGCGATTTCCGGGTTATACAGGAAATCTGAGTTTTCTGATCAGGTTATAAAGTTCAAAATACTTCATTTATTATATAAAATCAGTAGCAATTGGATTGGTGTCAAAATATTATGTAGAACTCATTTTATACACAAAAAGGGTATAATCGGTATTTACCGAATCAACGCCATACCCTTAGGTTATGAGCAGGTTAAAAATAATTAAAAATCTTTAAAAATCCCATAATATTATATTACATCAGTGGGTAAAAGGTTTGGTGTCAAAAATTGGGTTTAGATAGGCTTTACGCTAATTATGCCTTTTAATTAACAAAAAGCGTTCTAATTACGCCTTTAAGCATAACTCCTAATCTAGACCTCCAACTGATGTGAAAATTTAGGGACATGTTTATAAATCAGTAACAAAGATTATTGTCCTCTCACATTTCCAAAATTCTCGTTTTATGGTCAAAAGGGCATTATGGTCAACATTAAGCAATTAACGGAAACGTGTAAACGAATCGGGCAATCAACGAACTAATCACAGAGGTTTATACCATCATGTAACCTGGTCCTAAGGAAGCGCTAAGGTATATCTAAACCCATCTAAATCGGGTCAGAACTGAAGTCAAAGCAAAAGTCAAAGTTTTGCGACTTTCGGTTCCGAACCGGGTCTAAACAGAAAATTGTCGGGTCGAACATGCTTAGACATGTTCATACATTTATTACTAAGTTATATGAGTGATAAAATAGGTTACACGCCTTCTACATTGCTAATTACATGTTAATTCACACATTAAGTTTCTGTTGACTTTTTATAAACAACTTTGACCCGACAAATATCTTAGTTAGGACGGGAATCAGAGGCTGCCCTTTTAAGGGTTTAATGTCCACATAATTACCAACTTATAACTACCTTTAATTTGACTAAACAATGGACCATTAGTGATTAATCGATAAGTCAAACCTTAATTACGACGGTTTGACTTTAAGCTAATTAACTAAGTAAAACACGATTAAGGAAGGCCAATGGTACTTACCAAGGTCTAATGCACGACCAGAGATGCTTGGGGACTGATCTTATGCTCCAGGAAGTTCCACAAATGCAGATGGAATGCAATGATCAAAGTTGCAACATTGTGCTCCTTTATATAGTGAGTTTGATTGCTTGTGATCATGACAAACATTGCTACAACTGATCATGGATCATTCACAAGTGTCCCTAAGGTCTAAAAGCAAGTAGGGGTCGCTCATGGAAGTGAAAAATACCAATGTAAGTCGGTTACTCGCTCATAATAGGCAGCTGTCAATATTCTGTTCGCTGGGCATGCCTTACGGACCGTAAGGCTGACCTTTACGGTCCGTAAGCCCTTTACAGCAGGCAAAAATTTTTGCCCTTTCAAGCTTCGAACAGGCAAGTTATGTATTACGAATTTGGGCCTCTATTTTCAGCAGGGGGTCTCTTGAACAGGTCCTAAACAGTTAAGACCACCATGATATGTTCTAAAGTTGCCTTGGATCCTTTTGAAAGTGCCGTAAATGAAGGTTGTCGTGCATATCCTCGTAGGACCCCATTCTTTCAATTATGAATAAATTATTACTAGTAATTATCGGATTTGAATGTATATCAGATGTTTATAATATAGATTAGGGTCATGGGATTTATAATTAGGTCATTCAGAGGTATTTAATTAACATGTCGACGCTTTTAAATCCTACCATACATCTTTGACTTGATCCGGGTTTATAACACTTTTGTCTTGCACGACACGTGTCGTTATTTCATTGGACACAAATTTTCGAGGTGTTACATCCTCACCCCCTTAAAAGAAATCTCGACCTCGAGATTTACTGAAATAAATGAGGGTACTTTTCTTTCATTGTGGACTCAACCTCCCATGTGTACTCGGGACCTCTACGGGCATCCCATTTAACCTTTACTATTGGCACATGCTTCCTTCGAAGCTTCTTAACCTGTCGATCCTCGATCGACACAGGTTTTTCAACAAACTTCAAGCTCTCTTCTATGTGCACATCTGTATGTGGTATGACTAGTGATTCATCAGCGAAACACTTCTTCAGATTGCAGATGTGGAATACATTGTGAATACCACTGAGCTCTTCAGGTAATTTTAACTTATAAGCAACTGATCCGACACATTCGATGACCTCGAATGGTCCTATGTATCTCGGGCTTAACTTACCTTTCTTACCAAATCGCATTACTCCCTTCCAGGGTGATACTTTAAGCAACAATTTATCACCTACCTCGAATTTCAGAGGTTTACGCTTTAGATCTGCGTAGCTTTTCTGCCTATCCCTGGCAGCTTTGAGATGATCGCGTATTTGCACAATCTTATCTGTCGTCTCTAGGACTATTTTAGGTCCTGATAGTTGGACATCTCCAACTTCCACCCAACAAACGGGCGTTCTGCACTTTCTACCGTACAAGGCCTCGAAAGGCGCAACCTTAATGCTGGTATGGTAGCTATTGTTATACAAGAACTCGACTAATGGTAGGTGGTTATCCCAACTACCACCTAAGTCAATCACACATGCTCAAAGCATGTCTTCCAAGGTTTGGATTGTACGCTCACTCTGCCCGTCCGTCTGAGGATGGTAAGCCGTACTAAAATTTAAGCGCGTGCCCAAAGATTGTTGGAAACTTTTCCAAAAATGAGATGTGTATCTAGTATCTCTGTCAGAGATAATAGACACAGGTACGCC
Source organism: Helianthus tuberosus (assembly GCA_030545235.1). NCBI lineage: Eukaryota > Viridiplantae > Streptophyta > Magnoliopsida > Asterales > Asteraceae > Helianthus > Helianthus tuberosus. Next base: position 7,440 of record JARYGA010052169.1, on the reverse strand, counting down.
ATGTAGAGATACAATCTTATCTACGTACAATTGGGCTAACATGTCGGAGCTATAGGTCTCCTTGATGGGTAGGAAATGTGTGGACTTAGTCAGTCTATCTACTATCACCCATATAGTATCATTTCCTTTCCTTGTCTTTGGCAACTTGGTGATGAAATTCATCGTCGCCATTTCCCACTTCCACGTGGGAAGTTCAGGCTGTTGTAGCAAACCTGACGGCTTCTGATGTTCAGCTTTGACTTGCGCACATGTCAAACATTTAGCTACATAGGTAGCTATAGACTTCTTCAAGCCTATCCACCAAAAAATTGCTTTCAGATCCTGGTACATCTTGTCAGCTCCAGGATGAACGGAGTATTTATAACTGTGGCCTTCCTGGAGGATAACATTTCCAAGTCCCCCATAAATTGGAACCCATATTCGTCCATTTAACCTCAAAATTCCATCCTTGCCATAGGATAACTGTTCTTCAGTTACTCCTAGCTTTTCATTAGGATAGTTAGCTTCCAACACAACTTCCTTCTGTGCAGCTAACAACCTTTCGTTCAAACCATTCTTTATCTCAATGCTCTTGGCATTGATTCTTATAGGCTTCACTCTTTCCTTTCGGCTTAAGGCATCGGCGACTACATTCGCCTTTCCAGGATGGTATTTTATTTCACAATCATAATCATTCAAAGTTTCCATCCAACGCCGTTGCCTCATGTTCAAATCCTTTTGGTTAAATAGGTGCTGGAGGCTCTTGTGATCAGAATAGATCACACACTTGATACCATATAAATAGTGCCTCCATAGCTTCAGTGCAAATACAACGGCACCCAACTCCAAGTCATGGGTGGTGTAATTCTTTTCATGCACCTTTAACTGACGTGAAGCATAGGCAATAACCTTGCCTTTCTGCATAAGTACACACCCCATGCCAGTGTGTGATGCGTCGCAGTAAACCACGAATTCTTCGGTACCTTCAGGCAATGTCAGTACAGGCGCGTTGCTCAACTTCTGCTTCAAAATATTGAAAGATTCTTGCTGCTTGGGTCCCCAGTTGAACTTAATATCCTTCCTAGTCAAGGAAGTTAGGGGTGCAGCAATCCTTGAAAAATTTTCAATAAAGCGCCTGTAGTATCCTGCCAATCCCAAGAAACTACGAATTTCTGTGGGCGTCTTCGGCTCTTGCCAATTCATGACAGCTTCAACCTTAGCGGGATCTACTTGGATTCCGTGTTCACTAACCACATGTCCAAGAAATTGGACTTCACGAAGCCAAAATTCACATTTAGAGAATTTGGCATAGAGCTTCTCATGATGTAGAAGTTTAAGAATACAGCGAAGGTGCTTCTCATGGTCAGCTTGGTTCTTCGAGTAGATGAGAATGTCGTCAATGAAGACGATAACAAATTTGTCCAAGTATGGTTTACAGACACGGTTCATGAGATCCATGAATGCCGCTGGTGCATTAGTGAGCCCAAAAGGCATCACTAGGAACTCGTAATGACCATAACGAGTCCTAAATGCAGTCTTGTGTACGTCTTCATCTCTAACCTTCAGTTGGTGATAGCCTGACCTTAAGTCAATCTTAGAGAAGTAACTTGCCCCTTGAAGTTGATCGAACAGATCGTCGATTCTGGGCAATGGATACCTATTCTTGATAGTGACCTTATTAAGCTCACGGTAATCGATGCACAGACGCATCGATCCATCCTTCTTCTTGACAAATAAGATTGGCGCTCCCCAAGGAGATGAACTAGGTCTAATGAAACCCTTGGCTACCAATTCATCTAGTTGTATTCTCAATTCCTTCATGCACTACTTGAACCTAGACCTGACTTGTATGGTAACCATGTTAGGACGTGGTTGACCACAAATAGCTCAAGTGACCTTTCTGTATATCTGCCGAGCTAACCTAAGGTGAGTTCATACTTTCTACAAGGCATGGGATTCCCGGTGGTTGGGAATAGGTAATTGATTGAAAGAAAACATGCGTATTCTCCTTGGTTAGAATACGTTCCTCCACCCTCTTAATTGAAGGGTGACAACATTGGAACCTGTGTGATCTCCTTATATGGGACACGTACCTCCACCCTCTTAACTGAAGGGTGACAACATTGATACTAGACCAAAAACTCTATCATTAAGTCCCTCATTTTTATATCGACTTAATCACCGGGCCAATGGCGAACGGGTCATTAGTTAAATAGCGCTATTAGGTTTGACAAGCCTCACACCGTGCCACAGAGGAAGGGAGTGGACTAATGGAACTGGGCACGTCAATGATGATAGACATTGACTTATGGCACCCAACTTTAATTGACTTATGGCACCCAACTTTCTCAGTCAGTAGTCGATATGGTAACGGGTCTAGTGGGATATTCATGGGGTAGCCTCCACGGCTGGGAGCAAGAGTAAAGGAAAGGAATAATCATGTTTTCAAACAATGGGTAACCCCCACGGCAAATAAGCCAGCTAAAAGAAACCTATGTTTTTGAAACAACTTAAAACGAACACCCAACTGTGAACTCGCTCAACTTTGTTGTTGATTCGTTACTATATGCCTTGCAGGTCGTTAGGTGCTTAGATGGAGCTTGCATAGGAGGTCGAGGTCGTTGTGGGACATGGATTGATGAGTTCCATGTTAAACATTTGAACTTTTAAACCTATGTTTTGGTTTTAAACTTTATGCTTCCGCTGATAACTTGAACTTAGTTAATTTGTTTTGGACACCAATTATATTGTTGGTTGGTTTTATATTTACTTAAATACATTGTTCAATATGATTGGTGGCTTGATCCTGGTCATGTCACGCCTCCTGCGGTGATACTCCGCTTGTGGATTTTTGGGGTGTGACAGATTGGTAGCAGAGCCATTGGTTATAGTGAACTCGGTTTTAAAAAGGGGAAAGCTTTTTGACAAAACCATACTATAACCTATTTAGTGCTCAACGATCCACAACGACACTTCGCTCCACGTGCAAGACTCAACACAATAGGTGATATGGTTTATATTTGTATTGCCTGCCTGTTAGTTTACGTAGTGCATTGATCATGGTATGCTTAGTTAGCGTAACAATTATTGCTTGAAACCCTGTGTGCTTGCTCTCTTCTGTCATCCCATACTTACGCATTTTCACGACACCTTTCTTACTTATGTTTACTTCGATGTGAAGATCATGAGTGGACATCTCAACTTGACTCAAGCCCAGCTGACGGCTCTAATCAACGAACGAGTTGCTGAGTCACTCGCAGCAGCTCAAGCAGGAGGTATAACCTGCCATTTCGACCTATCCTAGGATGTTTAGATCCTACTCTCGTGAACCAACTCTCGTGCTTAACTGTCCTTTCTTTCTCGCGCGACAGGTCTGAATGCACAACCTCCCGTGTATACGTTCAAGACCTTTATGGACTGTCGACCTAGTACCTTCAGTGGTACAGAAGAAGCTGTAGGTCTCCTCCCCTGGTTAGAGAAGATCGAATCTGTTTTCGAAATGTGTGAATGCCCTGTTGCTAGTAGGGTGAAATTTGCTACAGGAACTCTCGAAGGTGGTGCACTCACTTGGTGGAACGTACAAGTGCAAATGCTAGGGTTGGCAGCTGCTAATGCCACCCCATGGAATGACTTTAAAGATCTGATCAAAGAGGAGTATTGTCATCATGATGACATTCACAAGCTAGAAGTGGAGTTCTACAATTTGAAGGTGACGGGGTCTGAAATCGAGGCGTATACGAAGAGATCGAATGAACTAGCTGCTCTGTGTCCTACTATGGTGGATCCTCCCTGAAAACGTATCAAGCTATACATTAAGGGTTTAGTGCTAGAGATTCAGAGTATGGTGACTTCAGCTAACCTTCTCACGATTCAGCAGGTTATACGACTATCCCACCGTCTCACTGATCAGGCAGTTGAGCAGAACAGACTGCCAAAGTGTATTAGTGCTACCACTACTTCTGATGCTCCTAGCGACAACAAGCGCAAATAGGATGGAAATTCAAGCAAGGGTTCAAGTTCTGTTCAGTTTCAGTCTCAGCAGGGAAGGACTGACGACTACAAGAGCCCTAGTCAACAACCTTCTGGTAATCAAGGACAGGGTAGGTACAGGGGACGCCACCCTAAGTGCAATTGATGTAACTTGCACCACAGCGGGCCGTGTAGCAAGGGCAACTGTCAGAGATGTAACAAACCAGGTTATGCAGCCAAGATTGTAGGAGTCCTTATCCTGCTAATCAGAGACGCCGGCAGCAATAGACTCCACAGAACCAGCATCAACAGCAGCAACAGCAGGGCAACAACAAAGGATGTTTTCAGTGTGGTGCTGAGGGCCACTTCAAAAGAGACTGCCCCGAGCTGAACCAAAATCAGAACAACAACAACAACCAGGAAAATGGGAACAACAATGGGGGTAACAACGATGGCAATGGTGCTAGGGGACGTGCTTTCGTGATTGGTCAGGGTGATGCGAGGAACGATCCCAACGTCGTGACGGGTAAGTTCCTACTGGATGATTTCTTTGTTTCTGTTTTATTTGATTCGGGTGCCGATACTAGCTACGTATCTTTAAAAGTTAGTCAGACTTTGTTGTTGATTCGTTACTATATGCCTTGCAGGTCGTTAGGTGCTTAGATGGAGCTTGCATTGGAGGTCGAGGTCATTGTGGGACATGGACTGATGAGTTCCATGTTAAACATTTGAACTTTTAAACTTATGTTTTGGTTTTAAACTTTATGCTTCCGCTGATTACTTGAACTTAGTTAATTTGTTTTGGACACCAATTATGTTGTTGGTTGGTTTTATATTTACTTAAATACATTGTTCAATATGATTGGTGGCTTGATCCTGGTCATGTCACGCCTCCTGCGGTGATACTCCGCTTATGAATTTTGGGGGTGTGACACCAATGGGTAAAGATGAGGATAAATCTAAAGCCAAATTATAATAAGTAAATAAATGCTTACCTCTGTCATATCTGACAACAACGGTTCGCTAGGCACAGCAAACTGAAAAAAAACCAACGGATAAAAGATGGCAGTAAATCTAACGCCTAATTCAAATAAGTAAATAAATGTTGAACTCGTGTAGGTCTGGTAACATTGGTTCCTTGTGATAATAACGGAAGTCGGACACGACCTCCTTTGCGTGATCATCATTTACTCTCTCATCTTAAGAATCCGGGACGGCAAACCCTTCTAAAGTAATAGTGTGGTAAGTATTTCATAAACAAAACAAGTTAATAAATACTATATCACACTATTTTCCGGAATAAACATGCTCACCAAAACATAATTGAGGTCGAACCAAGACATGCTTGAAATGTTTGTCGAAAGAAAAAGGAGAAGAAGAAATAATGTTCCCCTCGTCCCCCTTCATCCTTTTTAAAGACAGAAAGTTGAATTCATTTTTCAGAGTCTTATATGGGCCGTATATCGTTATACGAGTCGTATAGGGCTTACGTAATATCACATCCATCATTTTATGTCCTTGTTGAGTGACATCATACCACCTCATACTTAATATGCGTCGTATATCTCTATACGATCTGCATAGGGTTCACTTGTGACAATAGTATCAGCCTTTGACTTACTTTGAGAATTGTTATTGCGCTATAAGGATCGTATAAGCCTATACGACCAGTACTGGGGTGTCGATTTAAGGACCCAAGGTGTCCTAATAATATGACACATCTATACTATATAATAAAAGAAACCAATAGGAGAACACATGTCATTCATTGAAGCCATCTATTTTTTATAGATAATTAATATCAATTAAAAGATAATTATAAAATTTAATTTAATTTAAATTTAAACAATTCATATCAGAGATAATATAATATTTTAAAATATTATGTAAATGTTTATTTATTTTACTTATAAGGGGTAAACAAAAATATTAATCCATGTTTATTAAATCTATACTTTTATTTTCGTGTTCAACTCTCAACTCAAATACGGTAATCACTATGTTTACGTGACATTTATAAGAACCATCACCGTAATTACCCCATCCATCGCATATCGAGTATATCTGTTAGTTTGTTTTAAAGATATAATTTTTTATTAGATTCATTCAACCCGTGTAATAAATGAGTTTTTTTATTATGTAGTATATAAAATTAGATTTATTCAATCCATATAATACATAGGGTTTATAAAGATATAACTTTTTACTGTTTGGTATATAAAATTACATGTGCTCAACCCGTATAACACGCGAGGTTCTTAAAAATGTAACTTTGTTCATTATTTAATATATAAAATTAAATTTACTTAACCCGTACAATGCATGGGGTTCTTAAAAATACAACTTTTTTATTATTTAATATATAAAATTACATTTACTCAACCCATGTAATAACAAGATTTTTAAATATATATTGTTTTATTATTTTGTATATAAAATTAAATTTATTCAACCCATCTAATAAACGAGATTTTTAAAGATATATTTTTTATTATTTAATATATAAAATTACATTTATTCAACCCGTGTAATACACGGAGTTCTAACATAATATATTATATATCAAAAGTTTATTTCTAAACATAAAGTACAGAAATAGAAAGTTGAGTATTTAATATAAAATATTTATATACTATTAAAGAGAAAGGTCGGTGGAGACCTTTCTCTTTTTACCCTCAAGTTTTTGACTTTTTCATTTCTTTAAGGCCCTTACACTTTCAAGTTTTTCTGCTTTACACTCTTAATTTTTTTAAATGAAACACTATTAATTCTTATCTTTAAATAAGTTGCACATTCACTTCTAACTTTCAGTAATTGACAAGTTTGACATTCTTAACCTTTTCTACTTAATAACTTGACACCTCCTTTGGTTTAAATGACTTTTAAGACTTTACACCGCAACATGGACAAATTATTATACTTTTTTTTATCTGTGTTCTACTTATTTTGTGTATGTTCGTAAACTGTATCTGAAAGCAAGTCGGGTCAAATATACTACGTTTTCAAATATACAGTATAAATACGAGTTACTTTAACTTTCGACGCCGCCGCAACGCGCGGCGGGTCAAAATCCTAGTATTATTTAAATTACAAGAATAGATTAGTTTTTGTTAATATGCCTTTGGCCTCATCTAACACCATGTGCAAACTGCCAACTTCCCTTATTCACCTAACCATCGTGTTCTTATGCTTTTGGTGTTTATTTCTTTCGCATCCTCTGATTTCTACAACCTTTTCGAATTCGCTTTCGATTAACGAGAATCAAAACCGTATAATTGAGGAATTCCATATTTTACAAGTGTTTCAATTAATCCACTAACGACAATTTAATCTAAATATTAATAAAAGACTACAAATAATGGCACATGGCATTCTCTCCTTCAAGCTCATAAATTTTATTTATATTTGTTTAATATATTTCTTTTAATATTAATAACTAATATATAGATATCACTTATCTTTATCTTTATCCATATATTTATTTTAATATTA
>JARYGA010052168.1:0-22705 GCA_030545235.1 Helianthus tuberosus | reverse complement strand
AAGAGACTCAAAGGTGACATAAAGCAATGGAGGAGAGAGACAAAACTGAGGGAGGACAAAGAGCTACAAGAGAACAAGAAAGTAGTAGAAGACATTGAGAAAATGGCTGAAAATCGAAGTCTCACAAGGCTGGAGAAGGAGAAAAGAATAACAAGTAAATGGAAAAATAAAGAAATATGAGAAAAGAAGGCTGGAAGATTTAAAACAGAAAGCAAAGATGAGATGGGCGAAATTAGGGGATGAGAACTCGAAGTTCTTCCACGGAATAATAAGTTATCGAAAAGCGAAGAATCGAATAAATGCTATAAGAATAAATGGGATTATGGAAACAGAACCTAAGCTGATTAAGGAATCCATTCTTGAAAGTTTCAAGTCACGATTCATAGAACCTGTAAATAGAAGACCGAGGCTTGATGGAAGAGGTTTCTTACATATCACAAAAGATCAGGCAAACAATCTGGTTACAGAGTTCTCGAGAGAAGAGATAAAAAGAGCGGTTTAGGCTTGCGGTAGTGACAGGGCTTCTGGGCCTGACGGGTTTTCGTTCAAGTTCATCAAAAAAATTTGGGACCAGCTGGAGAAATACTTTGTGGGAGCACTAAAGGAGTTCCATGAGAAAGCAGTATCGAAAGAGGCTGCAATTCGTCTTTTGTAGCACTAATTCCAAAGACGAGAGACCCCAAAGACGTTAGTGAATACCGCCCTATTTCTCTGATTGGAGTACTGTACAAAGTGATAGCTAAGGTACTAGCAACTAGAATAAAAAAGGTAACCAACTCTGTAGTTGCCCCGGTACAAACAACTTTTGTGGAAGGAAGATCCATATTTGACGGCCCGGTTATTGCAAGTGAGGTTATATCTTGGGCTAAGAAGAGCAAGCAGAAAATATTTGTTTTTAAAGTGGATTTTGAGAAAGCATATGATTAAATAAATTGGAAATTCCTTTTGGCGAACTTAAAAGCGATGAAATTCCTGTATTTATGGAGGAAATGGATTGGAGCATGTCTAAAATCGAGTTGGGCTTCAGTATTGGTGAACGGATCCCCAACTTCAGAATTTAAACTACAAAGAGGATTAAGACAAGGTGATCCCCTATCACCTTTCTTATTTATCCTAGCAATGGAAGCGTTGGATGTCATCATGACTAGGGCGGGTGAAAGGGGAGCATTTAAAGGAGTAAAACTACCTAATGAAGGCCCATGCATATCCCACCTATGCTACGTGGACGATGTAATCTTCATGGGAGAGTGGTCCGAAATAAACATTTTAAATTTGAATAGAATCCTGAGATGTTTCTACTTATGCTCGGGACTAAAAGTAAACCTAAACAAATCCAAGCTATACGGAGTGGGTGTAGACGAGGAGGAAATCGATAGTATGGCAGCCAAGTTAAAATGCAGAAAAGGTGAATTACCGTTCCGGTTCCTTGGATTAACCATAGGAGCAAATATGAAACGAGTAAAATTCTGGAAACCAGTTGTGGATAAGTTTAATAGCAAACTCTCGGCTTGGAAAGCTAAATGTCTATCTTTTGCCGGAAGATTGGTTCTTGTGAAAGCAGTAATGGGAGCCTTGCCAAATTTCTATTTATCGATGTACCAAGCACCAAAGAAAATTTTACAAAAGCTAGGGGCAATTCCTAGAGACTTCGTATGGGGGAAGAAAGATGGAAAAAACAAGATCAGATGGATAGCATGGAACAAAATGATAAGACCAAAAAAAGATGGAGGCTTTGGAATTGGGGATATGAGAAGTGCTAACTTAGCTTTGCTGGCAAAATGGGGATGGAAATACAAGATGAATCCAACAGCACTTTGGACAAGGGTCATAAAGGCAATCCATGCTAATACGAGGAGTCAAAAATATTTTCCTGTCAACAACATAATATGTGGATTGTGGAAAGACATAGTGTCATCTTTTAGAGAACTGGAAAGTAGAGGAATAAACTTGGAAGATCGATTAACGGCGAAACTGGGAGATGGAATAGAGGTTAAGTTCTGGTTGGATAGATGGACAGGAGAGAGACCGTTTAAAAAACAATTCCCATACTTGTTTAAAATCGCGAAAAACAAACATGCTAGGGTTTCAGAATTTGCCATAAGATTACAAAATGAAGTGCAGTGGAACATTGAGTGGTTGAGACCTCCATGTACTGATGCAGAATGGTCCCAGTGGACAGGCATGTTAAATGAATTAAACAAAATAAAATCTCTTACAAGTAAGGATCGATGGGGATGGATGATTAGAAATTGGGAAGAATTCTCAGTGGCGGCAGTTAAAGAACATATCAACAAGCAATCGGAAAGCGAACGCGAAGAGAAATGGATGCACTGGAACTCGTGGTTGCCTGCAAAAATAAATTATTCACATGGAGGGTGGGTATTGGAAGAATTCCGACGAAAATTGAATTGAGGAGAAGAGGAATCGAGCTAGAAGATTACATATGCCCTAGATGCAGAACATCGGAAGAATCAGTCGACCACCTCATCAGTGAATGCTTGGAGTCGGTAACAGTGTGGAGGAAAATCATCAACTGGCTGAAAATACCCTCGGTGGCGGACATCAGCTCTTGTGAGAAGGTTTTATCATATGCAGATGGGTTAAAAGGATCTACAATGTGGAAGAAAATCGTGAAAATGGCTATACAAGCGACTATGTGGCACATATGGAAAGCGAGGAATGGAAAAGAGTTTAAAGGTATAATAAGATCAGGAGATAATATAGTCGAAGAGATAAAGGCAGACACGTTTTTATGGTTAAAAAGCAGATCGAAAGTGAAAGACTTAGTATGGGAGAGATGGGAGGATTTCAATATAAGAGACATAGTAAAATAATAACACAAGTATTGGGGGACTGGGTTTAAGTTGTATTTGTTTTGTTTTCGTTTGTAATCTTTCGGGTTTTACAGCATATGCTGGCCCTGTTCTATAATCATAGAATTTCACTGTTCAAAAAAAAAAATTCATAACCGTTTTTTCGCGGCTTTTCATTTTAGGGAACGTTTTACAAAAAAATATTCTAATGGACGTGACTTAATTTTTTTTTGAATGGTGAACTTCATAAAAAAACAGACACCGACCCAAAACCAGGCCGGCCACAACACAAACCCACTACATAATTACAAATTTACACCAATTGTCCCAAGTTAAACTTCTATACTTAGACCTATTTGAATACCAAAAAAAGCCTAAAGCTTTAATCTAGCTAATAATATTCTCAATCCTAGCCATCTTCCCCGCAAACTTCAACTCGTTCCTCGACTTCCAAATGCTCCAGCAGCCAATAATTATTATTCCTTGAATTACTTCTTTCCTTTGATCCGACAGCCCCGAAAGGACATGAATCTCAAGAAGGTCCTTGAAAGAAAAAGAAAAAATACTCGGAATTTTTCACCAAGAGCTAACCGCCTGTTGCTATTATCGACATGGACGTGACTTAATGGACATGACTTTTGAACAAAGAAAGGTAACCTAAGTTGATAATTGTATAAAAGTATAGGGTGAGGATCAAATAGAAAGTTTATTTTGGCTAGGAAGGATAAAAAGCAATAGGATTATGACATGTGGCAAAATTTAAAATAAAGAGAAAGGGTATTTTAGTCATTCGTATCTTTTCTTCTTCCTTCTTCTCCCCAGTAACCAATGTTCTCAGACCCGGACCGGACCGGCCGGTTCGACCGGTCGGGCCGGGGATCGCTGCCTGCGCCGGGACGTTTCACACTTACTAACCATTTGTGCAATAGACCGGCGGTTTGGCAGGTGGCCGGCGGTTCGGCCGGAAATTCGTTGAAGGTCGGACCGGATCAAGTTGTGTTCACACATCCATCGCCACTATTTTCTTCAAACCCTAGAGCGGGTGAACTGAACTTGATATTCATTGGCTTGTTTCTCTTGGTTTCTTCAAGATCTATGGCTGTGTTTGTGCTCAGAAAGAAAGAAAATGGAGGTTTTGGATGTGAATTTGGAGAAGACGAAAGTAAAGAAAATGAAAGAAGCTAAAGCCTAAAAGGTTGCACAGTGGGACTCTTAAAAGCCTGTATTCTTGGGAAGGTGAAAAACATTTATAAATATATAATTCCCATGTATAGAAAAGAGGCATTTTTTAATTATGTATATGATATATAATATATAATATATAATATAGGGAGCCGCTAAAATAAGAACCACCCCCAGTTGTAAGAACCGAGAGAACCACTATCAACCAATTAGATGTTACCATTCAAAAGGGTAATTTGGTCATTTACCATTAAATGTCATTTCCATCTCTCTTTCCTCAATTAAAACCATCCTCTTTTCAAAATGTCAGATCATTTTAAATGCCATCTTTCTCTCTCTCTCTCTCACTTCATTTGAAACTCATCTCTACAAAAGTCATCTTTGTCTCTCTCTCTTCCTTTGAAACTCATCTCTACAACTGATGAAGCTTCTGAAGATTTTGATGAAGCTTCATCATCTCTCAAAGCAACTCTTCATCATCTTCATCAGATTCCGGCGACATCACCACCGCCGCCATTCGCTGCCCCCTTCATCTTCTCAATCGTTTCCCGTCCGGCGACATCACCACCGCCGCCATCATCATCGTTGTCTGCTTCTTCTGCTTGAAGCTGTCGCCGACCAGGTTCACATCGAGGATGGGGAGGGTGTTGGTGGGGAAGACGTTTTGGTGGGGAGGTGGTGGTCGGTGGCGGAAGACGGTGATGGGAGTGGGGTGTTCGGAAGTCGATGTGTTGGTGGCGCCAGCGGTGGGTTTGGTGGTGTGGCGGCAGTGGTGGTTGACGGTGGGTTAGATCTGACAACATGTTTGTTTGATATTGTTTGTTGGCTTTTACTTTGATTTGGATATTTTGATTTGGTATGTGGGTCTGATGAACTATGTGGGTTTGATGTTCGAATCTGGGTTTGAATCTTTGTGTTTTAATTTTGTTGAATCTGGTGGTGGGTGTTCGAATCTGGGTTTTTTTTTTGTTGAATCTGGGTTTGAATTTTGTTGATTCTGGGTTTTAATTTTTGTTGAATCTGGTGGTGGGTGTTCGAATCTGGGTTTGAATCTTTTGTGTTTTTGCTGCAGGTTTGATTCTGTTGAATATGGTTTTGAATCTTGGGGGTTTGACTTTCTGGGTTTGATTCTGTTTAATCTGGGCTTGAATGTTGTTCATGTTGAATCTGGGTTTGAATGATGTTATTGGGACCTTTTTGATCCTGTTGAATCTGCGTTTGAATGATATTCTGTTTTTGAATGATGTTCATGTTGAATCTGGGTTTGAATGTTGTTCATGTTGAATCTGGGTTGAATCTGGTGGCTTTTTGAATCGGCGGTGATGATGCAAAAAAAAAGGACGATGGCGCGGCAAGGATGGTGGAGGGTAGGTTTTTGAACCCACAACCTCACTTTGCAGCCTCTGAGGTTCGGAAAATCTGAGCCAAAACTTCTTTTTTTTTTTTCCAGAATCCAATCGTTCTTTTTGATTTTTGTTTGTTGGGTTTTTTATATTTTTTTTTGAGGCGTCGATGATGATAGCAAACTATCTGAGACACCTACCCGAGTAACGATTTTCTGGGTGCGTTCGTTTTTGTGTAGAAAAGTTTTTGTAAAAGAAAAAAAAAACTTAAACCGTAAACTTTTTAAAGTAAACCGTAAACTTTTTTACTTAAAACGTAAAACATAAAAAGTTTTACGTAAAATGTAAAAAGTTTTACGCCAAACGTAAAACGTAAAACTTTTTACGTAAAAACGTAAAACGTAAAATGTAAAAATTTTAACGTAAAACGTAAAACATAAAAAGTTTTACGTAAAACAAAAAAACGTAAAACGTAAAAATTTTAACGTAAAACGTAAAAAACCGACGCAAACTTTTTACGTAAAAACGTAAAACGTAAAATGTAAAATTTTTAACGTAAAACGTAAAAATTTTAACGTAAAACGTAAAAAACCGACGCGTAAAACGTAGAAAAACGGTAATGTAAGAAACCGGCGCATAAAACGTAAAAAACGTTAACGTAAAAACGGCGCGTGAAAAAGTCGGGCGTAAAACGGGTCGTAATAAATGGTCCGTAAAACGGCTCGTAAAAACGGGTCGTAAGAAACGGGAACTAATAAACGGGTCGTAAAACGACGTGAAAAAACGGAGCGTAAAACGGGTCGTAAAAAAACGCACGTAAATTTTTTTTATCTAAAAATCTGATTTCAATATTTTTGTTTAATAAAAAAAAACTGATTTTAGAAAAAAAAAATTTTAATGCAATAGGACAAAAGTGTATTAAAAAACAATAAAACTAATAAGACAAAAAAATAACAAAATTACCTAAATACCCTTTTTGATTAAAATATTAAAGACATAATAAGACAAAAAGCTTTTAATATTAATATTAACTACTTTTAATCTCATCCATCCATCTAGTTGATCTAAGGGCTAAAAAGTGGTTCCCATGGTTCTTACAACTAGAGGTGGTTTTCATTTTAGCGATCCCCATATAATATATAATATATAATATATAATATATAATATATACAGACATCCGGTTATAAAATCCAGTCCGACCAGTGAACCAGAAAGAACACCGGCTCAATGTCCGGTCCGGTTCTGAAAACATTGCCAGTAACTTCAAAACCCACCATTTTCAAAACCCACCACCTTCAACCTTTTCTTCACTTACTATCTTAATAATCACTACATTATAGTGTGATTTTCGTCATCAATCAATGATTCAAACACCCGATCAACGTGTTCTTCAGCTTTATTTTTTTTTTTTGAAGAAAAACCAGTTTAATTTCATTCAAAATATCGTTTTCCCGTGATTTTGAAGATAATCACTCGATCCGTTCGATTCGATATCTGATAAGTGTTTCTATCATTCAAATTTCGTCAATCGTTGAAGAAATCGGTTTCGATCCATGTAAGAAATTCTTTATCTGGGTTTTTTATTTAATCATTGCGTTTTACGATATTGGCGGGGGTCCGGGGGCAGCGCCCCTGGTAGCAGGGTCCAAGGGGCAGAGCCCTTGGCTGGGGTCGGAATTTTTTTTCGATTAAATTGCTTTAATAAAAATGCATGAAAAAAATTAATTTTCTGTAAATTTTTCTCTGGAAAACTGCATTCGTAGACAGTTTTATGCCATTGCGTTTTAGAACTGCATTCCTGGTTCAGACAGTTCACAGACAAAACTATTGTCCTGGTTCAATGCGATTTAGAGAGAACACTTTCTTGGTGTTCTTTATGCCATTGCGTTTTAGAGTAAGACATTTTTATGTGTTTTCTGGCCATTGCGTTTTAGAAAAACACATTTTTGAAGTGTTTTTAGTCATTGTGTTTTAGAAAAACACATTTTTGAAGTGTTTTTAGTCATTGCGTTTTAGGTAAAACACATTTTTAGGTGTTTTCAGTCCATTGCGTTTTAAAGAGAACACTTTCTTTTGTTTTTTAGGCCATTGCGTTTTAGAAATGAGACATTTTTAAGTGTATTCTGGCCATTGCGTTTTATAAATAAGACATTTCTTTGTATTTTTGGTGCATTGCGTTTTAGGCAAAACACATTTTTATGTGTTTTCAGTCCATTGCGTTTTAGAAATAAGCCATTTGTTTGTGTTTTTTGTGCATTGCGTTTTAGGTAAAACACATTTTTATGTGTTTTCAGTCAATTGCGTTTTAGAAAGTACACTTTCTTTTGTGTTTTTAGGCTATTGCGTTTTAGAAATAAGACATTTCTTTGTTTTTCTGGCCATTGCGTTTTACAAATAAGACATTTCTTTGTGTTTTTGGTGCATTGCGTTTTACAAAAAATGTCATTTTTAGTTTTTTTTTCCATTGCGTTTTACGCAACTGGGTTTTCGAATATTTTTTTCGAAAATATAGAAATAGTATACTCGTTTTAAAGATAAAAAACGCTCGTTTTTTTGGTGCAATTTTTATAAAAAAAAATAATGTCGTATGAAAGAGTTATTAACGTTTAAAAAATGGGGGGGGGGGGGGGGAATTGGAGGAGAGAGAAACTATTTGCCTTGGATTGACTAGAATGCCCCTAGACAAACCCACGGTACGGGTCGAAACTGTTCGGATCGAAACCAGTACGTGTCGAAACGGTTCGGATCGAAATGGTGCGAGTCGAAACAGTCTAATAATCCAATGAATTTACTTTAATTCATTTACATATAGGAAGGATTTTGAATTCCTTTAATTGAAGGAATTCATGCTCAATTCCAATTCTAATTCCATTCTCAACCAAAAACATGAAGATTGGAATTTAGATTCCAATTCCATCAAATTCTATGAACCAAACATCTCAAGATATGGAATTCAGATTTCAATTCCTTTAAATTCCATTGAATTTCTGCGAATCAAACGCCCCCCTAAGATCATGCATCACATTCCCTTTAACCTTACACATTATTTACTGAGTAAATTACGCGATTGGTTGTTTCGTATGGTCAACAGGAAGCGTGGCTGGGGATGAAGAAACAGTGGATTCCATATCTAGAAGTACGAAGATGAAAACAAACGAACATCTATTCTAAGGAACAAATATGTTATATATTCGTGAGTGAAGTCGTGTAGTATGTGGAAACAACTAACTCTTTAGCACAAAAACTATCCATATAATTGACGATGAATCAGAATCAGATACCAAAAATACATCTAAATCTGCTATATGAGATAAAAACAACAATTTCAACAAAAGCCATCCATATATTTAACCATAATCTATAAAACAGTTTAACTAATGAATCAAATAGCTAAAATACATCTAATTCTTTTATGATTAAAAACATAACAATTTCAAAATTCTCAGATCTAAGGGACCATATAAGTATAGTCTTGGAAACTTTAGACGCAAAAAAAACAGAAATGCACCAGCCGGAAATCGAACCCGGGTCTGTACCGTGGCAGGGTACTATTCTACCACTAGACCACTGGTGCTTGTTGAACTTAAAACGAATTTTGTATTTTTTTAAACGATAAATGTTAAATGATAACTCAGACACACATTAAATATTATAAATAAAAATGACACTATTTTTTTTGGGGGAATCAAACGATTTGAGGTATTAAGCACTCATTATGAAACATTTTGTTGCAAAGATTTTGTGGCTGTTCAAAGACGTGTTGGTAGTGTTTGAGTGAGCCCCTACTTATGATTGTTGCTTCCTGTACATACGAGCATCATTGATATGTGCTAGGAGAGAGAACACTAAGAGCTATTTAGCGGTAAATGCGTGTATTAATTAACAATCCGTCATCTCTCTCGAAGAGGGTATTTATAGCACATGATATATTGATTGTTTTAATTATTGCTTGTTTAAACAACCAACACGTGTAGCATCAAATACTTCAAACCCCGCATATTGTCATCTCTACTTACTTACCCTAGTTGTGGTGTAAGAGTCACGTACGGTGATTATGAAGTAGAAAAATGGTTTATGTTTTAGAGGCATTTTGATAAGCATAACCACTAGAGCTATGGTTAATATCATTAATCATATACCCTATACATAATTTATGACCAATAATCTTACTGGATGTTAATATCCTTTCAAAATACACATCCAGTTTATCCAAAAGACATCCTACTTACACAACTTTAAAAAGTAAATTATATAACCCTACAAAAAGCAACTTGAATCATGTCTTTTCGTTTAAAAGTTGCGTCCGTTAGAAAATTATAATATATGTTGTATATTGTTGAGTCATGTCCTTTCGTTTAAACATCGCGTCATTTAGACGTGTCTTTTCATCATCCTTCTAATGAACCGACATGATTGTTGAGACACACCTCTTCATCTGTTAATTAAAAAACCACATTTTTATAATCACATGTCGGCTGTAAATACGAAAATCGAGTGCCGTTTAAAGAACGAAGTTGATGCTTTAATTATTATTATTATTATTATTATTATTATTATTATTATTATTATTATTATTATTATTATTATTATTATACTCTAATATAGATATGTGTCTCACATACTCACTCACACCGCCTCATCTTATAATAAAAAAAGTCTATGCAAAACCAACTTATTGGTAAAAAAATTTCTCTTCAAATGAACCGATGTATCCTTTATTTAACCATTGTTGTTAAAGAATAACCTCCTCAAATGAACCAAAGCATTCCTTTGTTACATTGATAATGTTTTACAAGCAGATTTAACAGAGGTGTCGTTTTGTATGCTCCGCATGAACCAACACGCCTACTTAATAAACAACCCCTTTACAATTCAAAGGGTCACACCGTTTGAAGGGATTTTGCGTCGCCTATATAAACAAACCAACAAAACAACAAACACATACATACACGCCGTTCAAATGAAATACACAAATGCTAGACTATTACATAGCGTCGTTCAAATCAAATATACATACGCGTCGTTCAAACAAACCGACAAACACATTCTTTTTTTGGGGTTCGGCTTCAATCGGAAGGGTAAACGATGACGGCAGTGGGTCGTATATCGTGGCAGTGGTGATTGTAAAAGATGATATTTGTGGTTCGGGGTTGTTTTGTCTTCTATGACTTCGTTTTGGTGTTCCAACAGTCACGAATGGCATGGTGGTGTGGGTGGTGGAGAATTCGGAGACGCCATTGCAATCCATTGCGTTAGATTTTGTCGAAGGTCGGGGCTGTGGTGGTGAACGGCGACCCAACCTTACACCGTCGCCATCATCCACCGCAAAATGCCCATATCGGTCTCTCTCTCCGGTATTCTCTCTCAATCACCGCTCTCTCAATATAGTACACAGATGTGTGTGGTTTAAGAAAAATAAAAAGTGGGTTATCTAACTTTACAGATGGTTTTACATGTGTGTGGTTTAAGAAAAAAAAATGTGGGTTTGGCATTACAAAACCATTTAGCAGATGGTTTAAGAAAAATAATAGATTTTAATAATACTAACACTGGTATATGACATTTTTAATATTCAATGATGAATTGTAATGGAAATAATAAGAATAGTAATTATAATTAAGTTTTCTGGATACGTACAGTAACGGGTATTATTATTTACGGTATCACACATATTAGGGGGGGAGGGGTGGTTCACTAGTGATAGAAACTATCACTCACATTGTCCAATAAGATCGTGCCATGTCATCAACGAAATTTCTATCACTAGTGATAGAAATGTAGGAGGGGTGGTATCACTAGTGATGAAATTCTATCACTCCCAATTTTTTTAATTTTCATTAATTTTTAAATTTTTTATTTTAAATTAGAAATTAACAATAAAACACTAAAATTAAAAATTTCATTAAATTAAAAAAAAATTACATAGGAAAATAAAAAAACAACTAAAATTGGGAAAAAAAATAAACTAAAGTGGCATCTCCCAACCCCACTTTGCTAAAATTTCGCGCTTTTGTTGAATGACAACTGACTTAAACGGTTCGTCGAGATGGTCGTGCTTTTCACACAAGATTTTTAAATCATTTTGTCTTTCAATCGTCTTCAAGTGATCCTTGTACGCCTGCTCGCGTTCAATTTTTAGGGACAAAATTGTTTCTTTTCTTTGCTCGGCCTTCTTGAATTGGGTCATTTTCTCCTCTTCGATTCTGGAGATCGACTCCGCCACCACCTCCTTCCCTTTGGTTGACGATTCACCACCTCTCCTGCGTCGTGGCCTTGTAGGTGTAACTTCTTCAAAGGGGTCGTTAACGGGTTGATCGGGTTCGTCAAGGGGGTCGTCGTTTAAGTTCATTTGGGGCAAGTTATCCGACGCGGAAGTCGTGTAGTTCCCCGAATCGGATGTTTTTGATCTTTTACCTCCTCCTCGTTTTTTTGGAGCCGTAGGACCATGCTTGTCAACCAACTCAACGGGGACCCACTTCGGGTGATTTCTCGCAACTTCCCATGCCTTCACGTGTGGAAAAGTCCTCTTGCTATAGACTTCGCAATACATTTCGGTTGCTTGTTGCATGATTGTCGCCTCGCTCGCTCCACTTTGTGGGTTTCGGTTCTACAAAATATATAAAAGGTTATGTTTATTTTTTTTTAAAATAAACTGTTTTCTGTTTTTTTTTAAATAAACTGTTTTCTGTTTTTTTTTAAACTGTTTCTGTTTTTTTTTTTTTTAACTGTTATGTTTTATTTTTTTTAAAACTGTTCTGTTTTATTTTTTTTTAAAACTGTTCTGTTTTATTTTTTTTTAAAACTGTTCTGTTTTATTTTTAAAAACTGTTTCTGTTATTTTTTTAAAAACTGTTTCTGTTTTATTTTTTTTTAAAACTGTTCTGTTTTTTTTTTAAAAACTGTTTCTGTTATTTTTTTAAAAACTGTTTCTGTTTTTTTTTTTTTTTTTTTAAACTGTTATGTTTTTTTTAATGAAAAAAGATTAAAACTTTAATAAAAAACGTACCTTTTGAATGAAACAAGTGTTGAACTTACTAATTTTCCCATTCAAATCCGTCCACTTCGACGTCATTTGGTCCATGTTTCGTATCTTTGCACCGGGAAGTTGCCTAAAATGTTTAATGACTCGTCTCCAAAACGCATCCTTTTTTTGCTCGTTGGCATGTTTCCTGTTCTCCGAGATGTGCAAATACGCCTGCGTCAAGGACACCTCCTCCTCGCTCGTCCAAGGTTGTCGGCCGGTTTGGACGATTTCGTGAACGGCATCATTTTCTTCTTCTTCATCTTCCTCTTCTTCGACCGGTTGTTCTTGATCGTAATCATCATCATCGTCGTCAAGACTTTGTTGTGGTTCACGATACGCGGTTGCAAATTGATGGATGAGGGTGTTGTCTTGTAGTGGGTCGAGTTGGTGGGGTTGGGTTTGAAAGTTTGGAAATTGGTGAGGTTGAAACGGTGGAACGAACGGTTGGTTTTGGTACGTTTGCGATTGAAAGGGTGGATATTGTTGGGTTTGAAAGGGTGGATATTGTTGGGTATGAAAGGGTGGGACTTGGTCGGGTTCGTCTTGCGACCTAAAGCGCGTCGGCTCACCAAGATTCGCTCGAACCTTGGGTCTCACGGGATTTTTCTTCGTACCCGAACCTCTTTTTTTCGAACCCACACCTCTCTTGCTTGAACCTTCCATGTTTCTTGTAAAAATATTTGGAGAGTTTGCTGATTTTTTGAATTGAGTTTGAGATAAATTTCTTTTTTTTTTTAATTGAGTTTGAGAATTTGTTGTTTGAGATAAATGTTTGAGATGAGGATTTATAAATAAAAGGTTTCAAACGGTCAAAATATCACAAACGGTCAAAAACCCAACGTTCCAATTTCAAAACTCAACGCGTGATGTGATTAACGCGTTCAAAACTCAACGCGTTATTAAACCACCGGCGGCGGTGTTCCGTGAACTTTCAACGCGTTTTGGGGTGGTATAACGGACCACCCCGTCCCCCCTTAGAATAAGTGGTATTCTTTCTTTGGGTAGGGTTCGGCTACAAAGTCCATTTTTCCTACAAAGTGTACAAAGTTATCAAACACCACAATTTCAGCCATAAAACACACTTAAAACCCACAAATAACAGAGTGAAGATTACTAAAACACAATATCCAAACCCTATTAATCCATAGAAACTTCAAACACGCCATCATAGAACTATGAATATAAAACACAACATGATAATCAAAATAAAACACACTAATGTTAGTCATTCGATAATTAAAGTTTTATCATCCAAAACACAACACAAAACCTACAAGTATGACGTTTTAGTAATCTTCACTTTGTTATTTGTGGGTTTTGAGTGTGTTCTATGGCTAAAATTGTGGTGTTTTATGACTTTGTACACTTTGTAGGAAAAATGAACTTTGTAGCCAACTCCCACCCTTCTTTTATACACAACATTTGTTATTAAATAAAAGAGTAAATTGCTAAAATCGTCCCTGACGTTTGTTCACATTTGCTAGATCCATCCAAAAAGGGTTTTTTCTCATAGGAACCACTGAGCTTTCAAAAAAGTTGCTAAATCCATCCAAAATGACTAATACTCTTAACAATACTACGTTGATAGAGGGGTAATTTAATCATTCTTTTAATTTATTTAATTTACCCTTTTTAACAGGTTATTACATGCCCCCACTATTTTATAAACAAAACCCTAAAACCTAATTGTTAAAGTCGACCTCAACATACAGGTTAAGTGACCGTCCAATTATGGTTTACCAAATAAAATTAGTTGGTAATGTACTGATGCAAGAAACTTTCAATTTCATCCATCAAATAATATTAATTATCACATGATTGACCCAACAAACCAAAATCTCATCTTCATCTCTAATATGTATAATTGTATACTATATATATCATCCGCAGGTGCATCTTATTGGTACTCTTCTTCTCTTTTCTGTTAAGAATCCAACAAACAACATCATGAAAAAATTGTTATTCTCCGGACTTTGCTGGATTTTATTCTCACATTTTGCATTCTCACAACTGCCAAAGCTCAATAACCAAGTAATCAAAGAAAATAGAAAACACCATCAACCTTCTTGCTTATTGAGCTTTGGCAGTTGTGAGAATGCAAAATGTGAGAATAAAATCCAGCAAAGTCCGGAGAATAACAATTTTTTCATGATGTTGTTTGTTGGATTCTTAACAAAAAAGAGAAGAAGGGTACCAATAAGATGCACATACGGATGATATATATAGTATACAATTTTATACATATTAGAGATGAAGATGAGATTTTGGTTTGTTGGGCCAATCATGTGATAATTAATATTATTTTATGGATGAAATTGAAAGTTTCTAGCATCAGTACATTACCAACTAATTTTATTTGGTAAACCATAATTGGACGGTCACTTAACCTGTATGTTGAGGTCGACTGCAACAATTAGGTTTTAGTGTTTTGTTTATAAAATGGTGGGGGCATGCAATAACCTGTTAAAAAAGGGTAAATTAAATAAATTAAAAGAATGACTAAATTACCCCTCTATCAACTTAGTATTGTTAAGAGTATTAGTCATTTTGGATTTTGGATGGATTTAGTAACTTTTTTGAAAGCTTAGTGGTTCCTATGAGAAAAAAACTTTTTTTGGATGAATCTAGCAAATGTGAACAAACATCAGGGACGATTTCAGCAATTTACTCTAAATAAAATTTCGGAATTTACTAAGTAAGTAATTAGCGTATAAATATTTGTACACATATTTATATTATATTTGCATTAAGATATGACATTTAGTGTATATACTTAAAGGGTGAGAGTTGGCTACAAAGTCTATTTTTCCTACAAAGTGTACAAAGTCATAAAAAACCACAATTTCAGCCATAAAACACCCTCAAACACCACAAATAACAAAGTGAAGATTACTAAAACGCCATATTTGTGGGTCTTGTGTTGTGTTTTGGACAATTAGGCTTTGATTTTTGAATGACTAACATTAGTGTGTTTTATGATGATCATTATGTTGTGTTTTATATTCATAGTTCTACTACGGCGTGTTTGAAGTTTTTAAGGAATGTTAGTGTTTGGATATTGTGTTTTAGTTATATTTACTTTGTTATTTGTGGGTTTTGAGTGTGTTTTATGGTTGAAATTGTGGCGTTTTATGACTTTGTACACTTTGTAGACAAAATGGACTTTGTAGCCAAACCCCACCCCTTAAATACATTCAATAATCACAAGTATATAATGTTATTTACTCAATATATTCGGTCCTAAAACTCGGGGTGTTTATAATGTGCCATCAAAAAGCCTGAAACTCAAATCATTTCCTTAAAAGGTTAACTTGAGTCATAATTCTTTTTGGTATGTTAATTTGTAGTTTTGTTTGGTTTTCCAATCTACGTTATTAAACGGATTTTGTTTAAGATGTAGACATGTAGAATTCAGTTTGTTTAACAAGTATATACGGTACAACCTCCGCAATGTGCGAACATTATTCACATAATTTTCATTATATTTTAAGACAATATCTTAAACATAATCCGAATAATAATATGATATTTAAGTTTATGTAACATTAATTTCAAGTTATGTAATATTTCCTATCTCATGTAGTGATACTAAACGTATTCATAATCAACATCCCGCCGCAACGCGCGGGTTAACGTTTACTCGTTATTAATATAAACAAAAAAGGTTTTAAACCTGTACACAGTGTGGTGCTTTTCTAGCTCTAGCCATCACCACCCCATCCTCACTCTCAGCCACCATCACTGGCTCTCCTACCACCACATGTCATGACATCATGTCAAGCTGGTGGTGGAGGGTGGCGATCACAATGGTGCAAGTGACAAACAAATCAATGAATCATTAGTGTCGGTTAAGGACGGCACTTAGATAGCTTTAAAACAATAATCGAAGCGGAGGGTGGTGATCACAATGTTTATGCCTAGAATGGTTACTGTACTCGCGCAAACCATGCTATAGAAAAAGTAAGTAGACGACGAATGCCTCATTTTCTTCTACAACAAATTATATGCGATTACGGTTTAGTAAAATGCGTAGATTTTGTCAATTTACGCTCACTTATGTAAAAGCTTTTTGAGGTTATAAACATAAGGAAATTTGATAAACCAAAATCTTTCTAGCATTCATAGGAAATATATTCACCCAAAATTGTGTAAAGACCAATTTGTCAAGTTAACCACTTTCTTTACACGTCCTGTTGCTTGTGTAAATTGAAATTATAATGCTTTTACATGCATGCTTATAAGTGTTTGCACACACATATGTATGAATACACCATTACTCAAAACCTGATACTTTGATAGATCTCAAAACCGGATAATTTGATAGATCATAGTTAGTAAAATAATTTCAAAACCAAAAGAAAAAAAATCATACTTGAACCTGATCTTTAAGCACTGAAAGGATGTTGCAAGGATCAGACGCGTATATACACAGAGTGTTAGTATCAGAGTTTGATGGTTCCCAGGATCACGTTGAACAAGGAGAAGGATGATAACACCCATCTTTGTAGTCTCCACATAACTCACACCAATACATGATTCAAAGACCTAGTAAACGAATATATGAACTACTAACCGAATGAATAACAACTTGAAAGTAACTTCAATAACAGCCTTCAATAGATCAGAACATGCGTATATACAACTGTTTATCGAAACCCTATTTGTACTTGGGAACCGTTGTGTTTTTGGAGAGAGGCGTCGATTGGAATCGACATGTCATAACCGCCAAAACAGTTATATCTCCATACAAGCACCGATTCACATGTTGAGCCCAAACTAAGCAAGAAACAAAAAAACAAGTTGTTCGACCCATTCAAAACTATAAACATAAACGGAACTTGCTGCCGCGTTTCTTGTATTCGAACACGGATTGCTTTGATTATAACTTCAGAGAGCATGAAGGAAGAAAAGGGCACAGAAGCTTGTTTAAATATTTTTTTTTCATTTCTTTTGTATTTTTGGTTTCTTTAAAGTCTTATTTCCTACACTATATTATACAACAAACAGAGAGTCTAAAGAAAAATTAACAGAAACTTAAAAACAAACCTAATAAAAAGGAGTCTTATCTATTTTTTTTGGTATTCTACACCTGTCTACCCTAAAAGATATTGAACAAAGAATTTGAACTACAACAGTCTTTATACATGCAGCGTCTCATCTTCCTTACTCAACCCGACAAACGAGGGAACTCATTTTCATCCATTAGCGGTAAAGAGCTGTTCATGGAGACTCGACCAAAAGACCCAAACACAAGCCTCCTTTCTCGTCTAGGCACCTGGCTGGGTGCACTAGACTGTCCCTGACCTTGTGAGGACTGCGGGTCTGGACAATTATTGGTAGAACCCAAAGATGAGCCTACTTCAAAAGTAGGCCCATAGCCCCAGTTCAGCGGATGGACAAGCAATCGTGGCACACGACCCCTTCCACTTGCTCTCCAGGACGGGTCCTACAGAATCGTGAAATTATCATTAATAGTATTACAAATAAGACATTGAAACACATCTTTGTTTTTGGACAGCTAACGCGAGCCAACCCACAAGAAATAAAAACGTATGGACATAGATAAATTCAACATACCATAGGAGGCCGGCTCAATGGTCCAATTCGGTGAATCGGTTGATTTGGGGCAGGAAGCATTACCGAACCATTAATTGTGTATGATTGACCAGCCAACCGATGATGCTCATGACCAGCTGAGTACGGAAAACCTAGAGTACATTGGCTGGATAGAAGACTCCTTAGGTTACCATTAAAATCTCCTAAGAGGTCTGCCAAATTTAAATTATCACTGTCAAGATTAGCATTCATATCATCTGACTGAATGTCATCTTCATTGAAGCAATCAGTTAACAAAGAGTTGGATGTTAACCGCGGCCTGAGACCGAATTTAGATCTGTTCATCTTCAGTGTGTTACCAAAGAAGTTCTTGATCCTTTATTCGATTTTCTCGATCGGTAATTCCAAAATCTTAGCAAGCGTACCAGCACCAAGAAATTGTCCACCGAATAAGGCATGATGGGTGGGATTCTCAACTACACAAAATGAGAGAGAAAATAAGAAAACAAGTATATGGACATTACTCAAATAATTAACTTCATAGAGGTGTATGGCATATACATTCGTAATTAACTATGCTATGACAAATAGTTTTGGATTGATTTTGCTGTTTAAGATGTGATAAGTAGACAGTGAGTTTTTTGAATGCTTGAAAACAAAATAATTAGGTAATCACTTTTAAAACGCAATGCCAAACACACCAAGTTTAATGATTTCTTTCTTACCAAGTATGTCAGGCAGTAAAGATAAGTTAACTGGACCATCAATACTAATGCCGAATTTATCATAGTTAAATTTGCTGTAAAACTCCAAGAACACGTAAAGAACCTAGAATTTGAAAAAAAAAAGAAACCTAAAATTGTGAGCTTATATAAAGCTAGAAAAACCGACTTCTTTTCACAAGGTTTGAAAAGATTACCATCAGTGGGCTGGCAAGAGATGCATTATACATACGGAATATGTATAGAACTAAAGTTTCCAAGGCATATCTAGATAGGAGACCATACATCGCACCCATAATATGGCTTTCACAGTAACACCATGATTTTATCAACATGATACTGCATTTGAAAAGATGGTCTTTACCGATAAGGAAATCCACCTGCATTAGTAAAAATAAAAACGATCAAAATGGTAACACAAAGATGCGCGCTTTTCAGGAATTTGGAAATAAGCTGATCATACCTGCTCAAGAAAAGAAAGTGCACAAAGCCCACTCAGCTGGTTGAATGATATATCAATTGTAATGTCGTTAACGACACATTTAACCAGTTTCACCTGTCATTGGAAACGTTATAGCAACAAATTATGATAATGATCAAGATTCGTAACATGTAGAACTTAAGCATATCAGTGTTAAATGGGGGTTAATATGACAAAGGAACAAGACCCCCTTTTAAATGTAACATAACACTATATAATGCAAAGAAAGTCGAGTTACTTAAGGAGAGTTTGGATTTTGTTTATAAATTATATAATGCAAAGGAACAAGACCACCTTTTATATGAACACTATATAATGCAAAGAAATTCAAGTTAGCTAAGAGTAATTTATATTTTTTGTCCTTTATATTTGTACCAATTTTTAGTGGTTGTTCTTTGCCATCAAAAATGTTAGAAATTGTCCTCTATGTTAGAAATCTTCAGATTTATAAAATACCACATTACAAAATGCTACTTGAATTATGTATGATAATAACAAAAGATTGTACCTGGAATAGAGCAAAAGAGGTCTGATTTTGCATACGAAAACAACGAACTTTATCAAGATCCACTAGATCAAAATATATATGTTTCCCAATCTGTTTATGAAGATCCCCATCACAAGCAACATGTTTATGAAGGCAATTTAGTCTTTTCACCCTATGTATATACGCTTCTTTCCTTTCATTTTCCATACACCCCCCTTGATTTCGTGGTAAGGTGGAGTGGGGCACCAAATGTTAGAAAGAGAAGATGGTTTATGTGTGTGTGTGTATATATATATATCTATCTATATATATACTAGCAAGAGAATCCGCTCTTTGCGGCAGGAGACTAAATGATTTTCAAGAAAAATAAAATAAAAACATAGATAAAAAAGCATTTTTAACGAAAACTTTACATAAGAAAAAGCAAAACGTAACACGCGCTTTGCGTAACTTTTTTACTTTATTAAATTAAATTTATTTTATCCCGGAAAACCACTCCCGGTCCCGTGGTTGATTTTTTTCACTAAGACAATTATATTAATAGTTAAAATACAAATAAAACCCTATTGATTTAATTTCTTTTCACTTAGACCTTTATATTAATAGGTAAAATTCAAATTAAACCATCTTGTTTATTAGTAAATTTTACCCAAAAGTTATAAAATCAAACTTAATTCATTATTATTATTATTATTTGTTTGTTTGTTTGTTTGTTTATTATTTGATGTTATTTTAGGTTTTCTTTTTTAAATTAGTTAAAAGAAGCCTTTGTAGGTCGTGGATGAAATAATTTCTTCCTAAGGAAGATGATATGCAAAATGTGTAAAAGTACTAAATCTTTATTTGAACTTATAAACAAATCAACCAATAATGAACAACTAACAAATTACATGTGTATGTGGATGTGAAAAAACACTATTAAACATCTATCACCTGCTAATTGTCAATTTCCTAACAGGTTAGGTTGTATGAAATTTTCAAATGTAAGAGCTTAAAGATCTGGGATTTTAAGAGCATGATTCGAACCTAATCCCAGATCTATCCAAAATTATGAAGCAATTATGATTACTAAATGCTAATTATCAATTTTCTTAAAAGGTTAGGTTATGATCATACCTTAAAACAATTGATCAGCCAATGAGGACATCTTGCTCCGAGCAAAATGTTGAATTCCATCATCTGGAATTCTGTGATTCCGCTCTTGATTTCAAGCGTCAACTCTTAAATAAATGATTTTATATCTAAAGCTTTAAAAAACGTCATTGAAGTTGAAACAAATGAAGGTAGTGAAGTATATAGAAATCAAATTCCACTGGTACAAGCTTTCTATGTTATTTTGTTTTCCGCCGTTACCAAACCTTGAATCTGAACAAGGGGATTTGGTAGCTAGCTAAACCTTAGATGAGTAGATGAAATTAACGGAACATAGCGAGGCTTAAATAGAAGGGACTGTGGCTCGTTTGAACCGGGTCACAAAGCTTCTCTATTTGTGAGTTTATTAAAAACAATAATAAGAAAATCTTGACTTGAAAATTGAAAATACTTAAAATATTTAATGGGACAATATTAAAGTTGGAAACGAGATATGAGAATAGTTATGTCATTTTTACGGGTTTAGATATGGAGAAAGTGAATATGGGGCTGTTACACATCTAACCTTAGATGTAAAACTATCAAAACTACGTCGTTTTGATTAAAATATAAATAAAATTTTAATTTTAATTCTTTTCCCTTTGTTCATCTCCATCTATCCAACAGTTTCTTCTTAACTTCCTGCGCTACCAATTTCATCGTAGCACATTCTTGTTTGTGCTTTGTTCGATGTGCAAGTTGAAAGCCAATAGGGCTTCAAAAGTGATACACGTGCCCCATTTCCCTGGGTGTGGTGGCTTTGATTTTGTTTTTTTTTTTTTTTTTTTTTGAGATTTTTCGGCCTGTTACTTCCGTGAGGTAATGCAATAGCGGTGGAGTCTCTGGCCTTTAATTGTTCGGTCGAGGAATGAAGGGTTTTTCACTACCGTATTTCCAACAGATTGAACATATTTTGGAAAGACCTTTGAGGATAAGCAGATCCAATTTGAATTAATTTTCTCTTCTTATATATTAAATGGTATACACAAGCCAAGATCATCGAACTAATTCAAGTTAACAATTAGTATTTTTACCTTAAAAGTCAGATTTATGTTCACATGCAAGCAAAGGTTAATTCTTTCTAGTTTTTATGTTTCACATGGATTTTGTCATCATCAAAGATGTTAAATTTTTCTTATGAAGTTTAATGTACTGGTTTCAAGATTTTGTAGCAGTTCATTGTTAGTGTGTTTTAGGGTTCATAGTAAAACCTTATAATTCAATTAGGGCCATTAATTTGTGATAGAAAAACAATTCATTATCTGAATATTCTGCGGCAAAGGAAGATTTCTAATCAGTTGTGATGGATAACTAAGAAAGAAGATGTCCCTTACACGATCAATAGTGGTGAAATTGGGATTTAAACCATATGTGCTAATTACGAAGAGGAAACAGTAGTCAAAACTGTTGATGTCTAAATTATGTATTGAAATTAAATCCATAATGGTTGATCGTAGCTTAATAAGAGTTGAAATCAACTACGTTGATGGATCGACGGAGAGCAAACAATCAATTGCGAATTTAATCAACTGCGTAATTACTAAATTGATCCATGCCCCGTGATCCAATTAGGAGAGCCGTGGAGAGCATGAAGTGGGAAACGGGTGGATAGATGGAGACGAACTAGGGGAAAGAAGAATTTAAATTATTATTTTTGTTTAGATTTAATCAAAACTACGTAGTTTTGATGGTTTCGCATCTAAGGTTAGATGTGTAACAGCCTCATATTCACTTTCCCCTTTAGATATATGGTATTTAGGTGATACTGGTTTGATTATCTAATACCGTTTAGGCCAAGTGTCTTTTCGTTTTTTAATTTTAATAAACTTTCAATTTTACCCTTAAATTATAAATAATATACACATTTAACCCATTTGGTTATTATTTAATTTTATTTTTCTCTATTAACTTACGTTCGTTAACTTTAAAAAATATATAAACAGCTATGTTTAATATTTTATTCTAA